>BOPP01000065.1:3420862-3475211 GCA_017312745.1 Gryllus bimaculatus | reverse complement strand
GTGGGCGGGTTCGTGGGCGGGGGTGGAGTGCTGACCGCGCGCCGGAAATGAAGGGCTGAGGGATCACATTCGACGAGTTCCCAAAGCCTCCGGACTAGTGGTTTAATAACCGAGCCCTCGTATTAGTTCGTAAACAGGTCTCCCGTTTACCGCGCATATCATATGTATTAATTTCCATTTAGGGAAATTGGGAAAAACAACGCTGTGAAGTGATGAATTTTAAACAGATCATTTGTCGTTTTACATAAGCGTCACGTTAGTGCCTGATTGTTGCGGGAAATATTCAAGAAGGCAACGAACGAGGGCCCCGTTTTTGCGTCTCGAGACGACGATCGAGGAGAGCCGTTGAAATATGGATGCGCGCCAGGGGGGGGGGGTGAGTGGATACAGACCGGACGGGGGAGCCAGCGGACAGCGACAGGGAAGCGGGATGAAACGTCGTCACCACTGGCGGCGGCTAAGCCAGTGCTTGGCGCAGGAATTTTCAACAGCTACGAGGGAAATGGGAACTCCCAACAACGTTAGCATTGTTGAAATGAACGTTTTTATCACTTAATGGTTGTAACACGTCTGATTTTTCCCCCCGTTTTATTTAACTCGTAAAATTAAAAACAAAAAAAATGTCTCAAAATTTTATTTGGAAACTTTCACCAAGAAAATGAAATGAATATGTTTTATGTAAATAAAAGACACATTAGAGTGAACTGATTCCTCGTTCAGTCGCATGCCAGTGATATACCGGAAGAACCCCAATGTCGATTGTCAAAGACTGCCCCTTAAAATAAATTGAAATATTACTGAAATGCAATTTTATATACACCAGAACTAAAGGTACATGCATTTAAAAATCTATTACTCTCATTTTGTGAGGAGAGTAGGAAAAGATGGTAAGCTACCACCCCCTAATGAGGTGGGGGGGGTGGAACTCTGAGGTGCGTTGGTGGCGCTGAAGAGGTTCTCGTGTTTCGCTACACAAGGCAGCCCGGCTGATACCCAGAAGCAGATTTTTTTAAAGGAGGGCCCAACATTTTTGAATGGAAAGTGAAGGGGCTGTAGAAAGCGAATTGAAGACTTCTTATAAATTTAATTTACAATGAGAAATAATTTTGTATCTTCTCGTTTAAATGTATCAGATCATTCGCTCCAGTTATTGTCCATGCATTGTCAATTGCATGGGCTATCAACACAGTAAACACACAATACAATAAAAAGCATTACTTTCTTTTACAAAACCAATCCACTTGAAAATAAAGTTGGTTTTTAAAGTACTTGTTAAAAGAGCGAGTACATCTTTTATTTGTCTGAACTATGTTCAATGTCGGTTGAGGTGATCGCATTATCTTTACGCGCACTTAATGTTGAAGGAAATATTGTACTAAACTGGAAAGAGTTTCTTAGACTGCAAGAAGGGCTTTACTATGTTCTTATGCTCCCATATAAAATGCAGCCAATTCCAGAAATCTATACCATTCCAGACCATCCAAGAAGTGTCTTTCACCGCTCAACATTCTATGGCAGATTCGAAGAAACAATAATAACGTACTCAGAGAAAGATACACGTCTGCCAAAGGGAGAGTTCTGTCACAACGAAAATTCAAAGATTCAAGCCCTGAATCACTTTTGTGGCCCAGAAGCAAGAGAATTTTAGAAATATTACGACAGCAAAAACAGAAATAAAAGTAACGAAACTGGCAAATACAAGAACTTCACCAAATACAAAATTCTATTTTCTCCTTCAAAAATGATATGTACAGATGTTTTTCATTTATTTTTGTTGTAGGTCTCTGACATTCAGTCAGCTGAAATTGGAAATTACTCGTTTTTTTTTTCAAAGAAATTGAGCATTGCAGGAGTTAAAAATAAAATAAATACAAAAATTACCATTTAAATATGTCAGTAATGTATTTCGACTAAACACAAAAACATTTATAAAATCCTTCAATAATAATGTCCAGGTCTAAAACTGTGTGAGACAATGCTCTAGATTGAGAGATATTAGTCTTCAAACATAAAAATTCGTCTTTCTCCAAACTTGTTTTTCTGTGATATTCCCTGCTGTTCTCCTGAGGTCTCCAGCTCCAGAGGATATGATATAGAGCTATGATTGAATGGAAGTGAGAGCAAGGAGGTGAGCTGCGCCCGGGCGCTGGCGCAGTGGGTCAGTGACGCGGCGCGCGCTTGAGGCACGCATCCACGCGGCGACGCAGCGCGAGGGCGCGGGGGGCGTTGACCCAAGGTCCCGTTGCGCCCGCGCAGCCACAGCCGCCGCCGCCGCCGCTGCCGCTTCCTGCTCTGCCTCCTCCTCCTCCTCCTCCTCCTCCACCCCTTCCGCCGCATCCGCCTGCTTCTTCCGCCTTCTCCGTCAGTCTCCCTGTTTGTGAACAACACTAGCGGCTAAATTGTTCAGCCGATTTTCTCCCAAAACTGGTTTTACCTAATCCATTGTATGTAATGCGTGTATGTATTGTATGTATGTTATGTATGTATGTTATGCATGTATGTATTGTACATAGCGCGACAGCCTGTGAACGGGCTCAGGCCTACCGGCAACGTCCCTGCCTGCGTCTATGGGTTAAGGGAGTACGTGTGGTTAGCACGTAGTACCCCACGCCGGTCTTCCCGGTCTTCCCAACCAGAGAAGTGAATTTTCTTATCGCCACACAGCAACATATACTTGGATATTGCAAGGAAAACGTACATTATAATCTTACCTCACCGGGAATCGAACGCGGGGCCGCGTAATGGAAACCGAGCACGCTGACCAACAGCTAGCTACGATACAGTTATGGGGGTACGTAACCTAAAACCCCTGGGACATTTTCCAAATTTACAAAAAAATGGTTACCACATTTTTTGGAAATTAATTTTTTCTTAGAAAGTTAAATTTTGCTGTCTGTTAGCGTCATTTAACAGAATGGTGCAGGACAGATATTTATTGAAATCCCTATTTTTTCGAAAATTCCAATATTTCAACTTTTCCCGCGTCTTCTTATAACTAAAGTATTGAAGATGGTGATTTTTCCTTAATGAAATCTTATCTTTAATGACATATTTTGGAATAAGTGTATTGTACAATTTTTCGAAAATTTGAGTACTTTCACGTAATTTTCCCTGAAATAAAGACAATTTTTAATTTTTGTTTAAACAATTTTTTCTCTCGTCAACTGCTCCTTCGTTTTTAATGAAATTTTGTGGATAGTATGAAATACATTTAAGATAATATGGTGAATATCTTATGTTGGTTAAAAACCCTCATTTTTCAAAAGTTGAAAAAGTTTAAAAAAATTGTAGCGTCCTACAACTAAAATAATGAAAATAGTTATTTTTTCTTAACGAAATGTATTCATTAGAAACAAATCTTCAAATAAGGTTATATTCAATTTTTAGACGTTAATCAATTATTTTCTTAGAAATGGCTCCAATTTTTTTCTTTTAATTTTTTTCACGTTTTTCCAAAGAATGGTAAAGAAAGTAGTGATGGTGGTCCTATTTTCAACGCGCTCCGTATTTTCGAAAATTTAAAATTCCGAATGGTAAATTCGAATTTCCCGCGTTTCGTTAGAGGCGGGGTCACTGCAATGGCAATATAATTTGTAAAGTGCTTGGAGGTAGTCATTCGAAGCTTGAAAAAAGCATTAAATCTATTTTAAATTGCGTTATTTAATTACATTAAATGTGAAAACCAATGGATCATTTCAAGGTGCGAGAATAACGACTAATTTGTGTAAAAACACGTAGTTTGGATGAATATAACGATATTATACTTAATTATTATATTTTTTGTCAATTTGCATTTTATTACCAGCGGTATCAAGAATGCTGATTTGCAAAATGTGTAGGCCATACGAATCGGCAGCCATTGTTACTTATTGCGACCCATTGTTGCAATGCCACACTGATAAACAGGTGATCGTGACTGCCGTTGGTTCCCGTTAATATGATCTAATAATTTTATTTACGGTTAAAATACGCATGGCGCATCGTTGGTACATTTATTTTGAATGCCAATACACTGATTTAGAGGCAGAAAGTTGTTTTCGTGTAAAATGTTTGAATTTTTTAAAAAATTGACGTATTTTTTGCGTTTCATCTGTTAAAAAATATTTCAAATTGCACTTGCACTACAGAAATTATTATATCATAAAATTACCTAATTTTTAACAATATCACGATAAAGAATGTGCTGTTGCAGCACCGCAAGTTAAAGTGAAAATTACTTCATAGCAGAATCCAACTTTTGACAGCCAGCCCCTAAACTGTGCGTTACGACATTTTTAAAATAGATTTCATATGTGTGCATGTTTCTGATCACCCAAAATACGGACAGGGGTGCACCAAAAACAAAAATTTCCAAATATAAAGTTCCAAAGAGATATCCTTTTTATAATACTGCTTAAGAACCCTAGGGCCACGTCTGGCCTTCACTCCCCACCTGCTCCTTCAAAACTAGTGCCGTAGAAACTTGTCCTCAGGGGGAAAATTATGATTTTAAGAAACTAGGACACATCGACTCCGAACTGTGCTCGATTATGTGTGTTGCAGTAATCAGTTTTTTTATATCACAATCTGCAAACTTAATTTTTTTCACCTCAAAACTTTTGGATGTAGGTCTGGGGAACAATTTCCTGTTCAGCAGTAGCACGTAGATTTTTGTATCAATAGTTTCTTATGAAGTGCCGAAAACAATCATCTATTCTTAGCGTATTACTCATAAGATTCCAAATGGCATGTAGTGTTATTTAAAGTCTAGAAACTTCCAAACCCGTTTGATGTCTCCACAAATATGTGTAGTGCAGCCGAACAGTTAATAATTAAATCATACAGGGCAGTGCAGCTCACATGAATGTAGGTCGTTAACAGTGATAGCGCGAGACACAATTTTAGCCGACTGCAATAAAATAGTTAATTATACGAGACAAGATTCTAAAATTAGAGATTTTGAAGTTTTTTAATTATAGAAATTAAAAATATTTTGGATTGCTGCAATACGGATTGCTGCAATGTGGATATCCCCTTAGCTAAAAATGTCACTAAATAATCTTTATTCGTCCTTTTCTAAAAAAAAAAGTAGCGAAAAAGGCAAAAAAAATTGAATGTTTATGAGGTTTGTGGCACCCTAAACCAATCTTAAAAACAGTTAATGGTACTTGCAACGAAAACTTTATTTTTTTTGCTAAGCCATTGAATTATTTATGAGTGTAGTTTATAAATTAATCTATACATAAATTAATATAAAATCTACCTTAAATATTATTTGTAACGTGGCCAGAAACTGAAAATCCTAAAGCTACTTGCTTTTTATATTGACAGATGTTTCTTCCTCTTTCACGTTCGCTGTTAATCGTTTCCCTTAGCAACAATGGTTTACGATGTGATCTACTGTTCCTCATTCGCTGTCGATTATTCTGTGACACGACCAATAAACATCCGCGACGTGCACTGAATACATGTGTTTGTTGGAACGCACGTGTTTCCGATGGGAGTGTCACTCAAGTGTCAGATTTGCTCAGCAACGACAAAACATCTCACTTCGTGCTCCGGAGTTGCCGAGATGAATTTTGTAGTAGTGAAAGAATGTGGTGATTTATGTTGAGGCTTCAGACAATGCCGTAGGACTTTTAAACGTGTGTAAACTAGGTCAATATACAGAACTCACCTGACGGGTTTGTACTGAAGACTTATTTCCTTCATTCTTTAGATGTTGTGATTAAGTATTGTTGGGGCGTTTTACACCCTGAGAAGTTTGAAATGGAGTAATGTAAAAGTATAATTTTTAAAGGAGCCTTCAAGTCATCATAAATAGTTTCAATCCTGAAAATAAATTATACTGCTATTTTTAGTGTTTTTCCGTGTAGTATTACATTTAAGCGCGGTGTAGGAAAGCTGAAAATGCAAAATTATTGCTCCAAACGCTCGCACATCAGAGACGATTAGTCATCAGTGACAGAATGAAAATAATTTAGGTCCTCTCAAGTTTTTTGACTAGTTTAAGTTTAGGAAAATTTATCTTCATCATTTGGGAGTTAGAATAATTAAGCCAGAATCAGTTCTTTTTTCTAATGAAACAGCAAAATTTAGGAGTTTCTTTACGAATTGTAAGTATTTCTGTTTCCGATTGCGGGCTCTGTGAGTTAATTTGAAACCTCTCATCTGTCTGAGAGAGGCGAAATTTACGTACATATCAAGCACCAGGCGCCCGCCCATTCGTCATTCTGCGTCCGCACCAACTGCCGCCACCGGCCCTACTGGCGCCTTCGATCTCGCCACAGCCACCAATAGGCGGCGCGCCACCCGCCCTCGCCGGGGCGCACGCCGCCTGCTTCTCTCCCAGCGTCGCTGCCTCCTTCCCCTCCGGCCACTTTTGCCTGGCAGCATTGGCATTGCCTCTGCAGAGACTGAGCGGGAGGTCGCAGGGTTCGAGTCCAGGCGGTGGCAGGATACTCGACGCTATCTATATAACTAGTTCGAATTCAGCAGCTCACTGTTAGGAGGAAAATTCTTGCGTCTGGTAACTGTGGTCGATAGTTTTTCATGGTTTCTCCGATCAACACTAGGCGAATACCGGAGCAGTGCCCTAATAAACGGGACAAGTACATAGCGCGATCTTTCCTTCCTCTTCCTTCTCCTTTCCACATTCCCTACTAATAAACACTCGCACTTACATTCAGTACACTACCGCAGAAGTCGGAAAGCCAGACGGAAGCTTAGAGCTTGTCGCAGCTGGGTGGTAAACAACCAGTTAATCAATTTACTACCTGCTCGACAAGAATCGTTGATGTGTGCGCCTCCGCGAGATCAGTCCGTGTTGTTTCTCCCTGCAAGCTCTCGGCCGCAGCCACTTCGCCACTGCCCCGCCCCTTCATTCAGCCCCTCTGCGGCACCCGTCGTCTTGCTCTCCGCGCGTGTGCCTTGGCTCCCCCTCCTCGCGCGGTCGCCGCTGCTTCGCGCGCGTATACACAGCGCCGATCGCCTCGAATGGCTGCATTCCGACGCGGCGCCTCCCGTGCGAAGCAGCGCCCGGGATGCGTTGTTGCAGACAGCGTTGCATAGGACTGCGAGTCGCATGCAAAGGCAACTTGCAGGCGTTATCGAGATTACGGTGTTTGTTTACACGCATACGCACACGAAACACTCACAATCACGTTGAACTCGCTAATACCATTGTATGGTGGAGTGAAAATACTGTCGTTCACAGGAACAATTTATTGCTAGCCCGGCGACTCACAATGACGACGAATGAAGTCCATCGTACAGGGTTATTTAATAGGATTTTAAAACCGGCATTTAATACTCGTGTCTAAACTTGCTGCTGTAGTGTTTAATTCGTTGTGCTACTTCCTAGAATGCAATTTTAAAATTATTGTTTTGTAGGTTAATAAATTGCGGATATCAATGTATCTGTGATTTGAAAAGGGAAATAAGTCCACTTTTTTTCGTAAAAATAATTAAAATATACATTTTCTTTGTTATATTTGGAGCCATAATTCTGTGTAAAAATGAAACTTCTCCACCTTAAAGAATGTGTTATAATTACATCTAAAAATTCTGAATGGAAAAGAGAAAGTAGTTAAGGTCCAGTTTCTGATCCTCACACAGAACTAGCACTATCAGTTAGAAAAAACGCCTAAATGCTTTCTAAGAACATTACAGACGTCAAAGCCTGAGGGTTAAACCATTTTAAGAAGATAACGAAGTCTCTTGCTCGTCCTGGAAGTCCTCATTATGAGCCTGGAGTGGCTCCCTGCAAGTAAAGCAGCTAACGAATGAGAGAGAATATTTTGGTTACCTCGTGAGTACGTGAGCACGTATATTTATGGGCTTATCAAGTACTCTTTCGTGTTGGCAAAAGGGAAGGCATAACCCTATTTGCCTTTCAAGGAAGGTTATGGCTCAGCTTTTCTTAAAATTATCAGAAAGAAAAAACCCATGTTCAAAAATATTATAATACTCAAATATCTCTACATATCTCTCTTGACATAGCTACAGGCACAAATTGAAATCGATGAGTAGTAGCTGATATTATTAATTTAGTAAGAGTATTTTTCATGTCAACATATTACAATATGTTAATTAACATAGTTTCATAAGTCTAAAAATAAAGAAATAAACAAAATAATAAAAAATAACAAAATACTTTTTTAATATTTCATAATTATTTTGTAAAGGAAAAACGTTCAGGGTATACAACCGGTTTTGTACATCACAGCAATGCAAATTTGAAGTTATATAGGTGCCCAAGCAATCAATAACGACTAGTTCTACAACTTTTGTGTTGAACATAAAGGTCCCAGATGCCAACTGTGGATGTTATTAAGTGTTTCTTCTTCTTTTTCTCTGAACTATGGAAGACTTATTTCTCCTTTTCAAATTACGCATTTAATTATGAAGAACCGAATGAAGGCCACATCTGCACTGTAATTGTGTTTTACGTAATATAATTGCTTAGAATGTTGTTTGTATCCACATAAGTGCTTAAAATTGTTCTTTGGTCACTTTATTTCCTACCTTCCCCAGGATAAAACTATGTAAAACAAACTGCCATCAGCGCAGCAGTTATTGCCGAATCAATTATGTTTAATAAACTGTAAACTATATTAACCGAGGAAATGTTATATATTCATCTTTATAAGTCCAAAAACTATGTTATGAAACTGAACGTCCCAAAATTTACTTTTTAATTTATTTTTAATTGACTACTTGTTAATTAGCAAACGTTATGGTAATTAACGTTTTTTCAAAAATTAAAAACTTGCAATTGTTTCAAACTTTGCATTCTCCGTCCAAATTCAATTGGGTAAATTGGCGAAGTATGGAAAATCTTCGCTCGCGTGTCTTGAAATTGGTGGACACAAACTCGAAATTTACAATCCGACTCACGTCAGAAACTACGTTCTCTTTGCATATGAACGCGAACCTTCGAACGTTGCGGAATATCTTTGGAAGGTCGAATCTCTAGTTGTTCATTATTAGGTGAAAAAATATTTTTCCCTATTCGTGAAATTTTAAGTTTAGTGAATGTAAGTTTTATAATAACGCAATGCTTAGTTGTTTTCAAGAATATTTTAGTGGCGTGTATTTGATGTGTTCTTTACAGTTTTGTCAATAGCATAAAGATAACATAAAGAATACGCCAAGTATTAATAGAAATGTGCCATAGTATCCTCACGATATTTGTTTTTTATTAAAGAAATGCTAATTTAAGATAGATAAAGAAATTTGCTAATGTCTGTTGGCAATCCCTTTTTAATAATATATATTGCACTTTGCATGTTTATCAGATAATACAGCTTGGTTTGCAGTAAACAACAGAAAACAATTTGTAAAAGTAGAACGTCACGTCTAACTGTGGCCTGCAACCTGCAGCTGTGAAGGTTAGCGGGGAGGCTACAGAAAACCTGAACGCTCTGGATGAAGATAATAATAATAATAATAATAATAATAATAATAATAATAATAATAATAATAATAATAATAATAATATAATAATAATAATGTTTTATTAATGGCGAGGCTCAGCCATAGGGCCTGCTCTTTCGCCCTAACCACTGAATTTACATACATTTAGAATAGTAACATTTTAAGAGGGGATGACAAGCTGTACATTTACGTCTGGGGAGAACAAACTAGGGACCATCCGGCAATACGCCTTAAAGCGATTGAGTAAACCCAGAAAACCTCAATCAGTGATGGCGGCTTTAGGGCCGAACATTAATAGTACTGAGTAAGTTGTACATAGTATGAAAGGGAAGTTTCGTAAAAGAGAAAAGAAGAGACGTTCAGGGGAAGGGGTCTAAAATTAAAAATGATAAAATTTGTGAGGAAGAGGAGAGAAAAGAAGCGAGAAAAGGACGAAGAAAAGTAGGCGAAAAAAGTGAAGTTATTTGAGGAACGTTAGAGAAAGCTACGTTTAGTTTACGGTAGCTTTTTACATAAATATACAATAATTTTAACACCAAATAAGCACAATACACTGTAAAGCAAATAACAGTAATTTTAAACACAATACTGGCAGTACTAAGGAACAATACAAAGAGTGCAGGTATCTTAACATCAAGAGTAGAAACGGTGTCGGAAAAAGACCGGAGAACGTACTTCCCTGAGATCATGGCCAAACAGCGGTGGCAGGGTGCGCTTTTCGTAAGAGAAGGAACGACATAGTCCATTGCATAAACGACCTCAAATGAAATACGCAAATAAGATTACATTACTCGACTTGCTGATGGAATAAACGAGAATAATCTCCAGGTTTCGTTTGCACGTGGGCTTTCCGCCAGCCCACCCAGCTTGACCTACCGTTGCTGGCATGTAGCATTGCACACGTCCTTTAACCGATCATGTAGTTGAAAAAGATGCCTGTAAAGGAACTGATGCAGAGAGGAAGACATCTTCTCTTGGTGGTATGGCGTCATTAAAAATGCTTTCTTTTCTGGCCGCAGGATGCTATGAAATAATGAACGATTATTACACCGAAGATAATGGCTTGACAGTTCCTCTTAGAGCGAATTCCAAAATTTTTTCATTAGAAGATTCAATTCATTTCTTAGAAGTTCGCGTTGTTTAAAAAAGACAAAGTAAATTTCCTGTCTACATGAAAAAATACAATTTTTTAAAAACATGAAAGCAAATATTTTAATTTCGTACCACATTTAGAGAGGAGACCCTTTCTCCCTTAGGAAAACCGCCAGGACTCCTGTTCCCTTCGATTGAGTGGCTCTAACGCCAATGTTGTGTTTGTGTGTTGCAGCCGCCCGCGATGCGTGCGCTGGCCGCCTGGCTTGCTGGTGGCGGCGTGCGCGCTGGCGTCGCTGGTGCTGCTGCTCGCCGCGCCCTCGCCTCGGTGCTCGCACCCACCTCCGCCCACGACTCCGCCGCCGCCGCGCCGCCGCGCATCCTTCCGCCGCCGCCGCCGCCGTCGCCGGGGAAGACTCCAGCGCAGGTGCGTCGCGCCAGTCCTTTTGATAACGCCTCACCCGCCCCGCCCCCCCGCCCCGCAACGCTTTGCGCTCTCTATGGCGTCTCGCTTCCAATCCCGTCTACGCATTCTCGCCTGCCACCCACCCCTCGCAGCGCGCCTCCTCGCCCCCACGCCCCTCGCCACCATGCCCTTCGCCACCACACTTCTCGCGCACCACGCCCCCCCACTTCCACGCCCCTCGCCACCCACCGGCTCCCTCGCCACCACGCTCCTCGCACCACGTCCCTCACTACACGCCCCCCCACTTCCACGCACCCTCGCCACCACGCCCTCACTTCCACGCCCCTCGCCACCACGCCCTCGCCATCTCGCTCGTAGCACTCCAGCACCTCAGCTACCCCCCATTCACCCACACTTCTCACCCGCCAACCCGCTTCTGATTTCCCGCCACTTTACCTCCTCGCCTCTCCATTCCTTTACCTCCCCGCCTCCACACTTCCGAGCCTCCTCTGCTTTCTTCCTCGCGGCCACTTGCCAACACCATCTCCGGTTCTTCCGTCGCTTTACACCTTCGTCTCCATTCCCTGACCTCCCCCCCCCACCCCCCCGCTGCTCCAGCTCCCCGCGCTGCGTCCTTCCGCTCCCCGCCGCTCGTTTCCTGGCGCAGATTGCCCAGGCGGAAGACATCAAGGCCCGGAGCGAGCGCCTGAAGAGAGTTTGCGCAGAAGCGTGGAGAGAGATAGAGGCAATGCGCATCGCAAGCGAAAATATGGTCGCTTTAGTGAAAAAGGACGTGGCCGAAGAGAGAGAAATGGAAATTGCAAGCAAACAGTAAATCCACCACACAAACTTTTTCGTTCTGCTCAACGATCGTGTATGTTGGAAACATCGCGTATGCAGTACTATTTCGAATCGCTTGCCATTGGTGAATTCAAGTTGGTGTTCGGCTCACAATACTCCTATTCTAGCTCGTTCCAAGTCGAAGGAAGTGCATGGTATAGGGGTCGCTAATTCCGAAAAATTGTTTTTTTTAAATTGTCTTTTTTCGCGTTTCGGTATGTCTGAGTGTATGTCTGCCTGTGTGCGTCTGTGTGTGTCTATGTTTATCTGTGCGTGTGAGTAAGTGCGAGTGTGAATGAGCGCGAGTTTGTAGGTATGCGTTCGCCTGCCTACGCCTGTCAAATTCTGTTTAGTTTGATTGTCTATATGTAGTTCTGGGTCTGTCCATTCGTTCGTCTGCTGTTTAGGACGTGCGAAGGGTAATATTTTTTATACATATTCCACACCTTCGAAATGAAAACGGATTGTGTTAACGCCATCTATTTGTCGGTACTAGGCCTTTAAACCATATCATTTGCGCGTTTTCAAATTGTTAGTAGATAGTTATCGGGTAATTTAGAGTTATATGGTCTGTGTTTTTCTAGTGATGGCTAAAGTGTTAATAGAACACAAGTAGCGCTTTAATATTGAGTAACAGTTTGCACAAGAAAGTAAGAAAGAATGAAGAAAGTAAGTACTGTTGTCGAACCAATACTTCACACATGTTGTATCCCTTAACTTTGGTGACATGAAAACAGTGTCAGGAACTCATGATCACTGTAACTGCTATATTTTTCATGTTGTAAAACACAATTTTTTAATGAATTGAATGAATAAAAAACTCATAAAATTTAAAAACATTATATATTCTTAAAAATCATCCTCGAACATTAGACAATGTAGCACACACAATGGAATAAAGATGTTTTGAGTAATACATTTCTCCTTTTCATGTAAACAAGGCAACGCAATCGTAGTTTTCATTAGTTGACCTCCGCGCCTCCACATTTACTTTTACTAATATAAGAAAAAAACAAACCATTTTTGAAGCTTGTTTTAATTAACAGAAACGTTAGAAAATTCCATATTTTAATTCGGTTAATTTCAGAAACTGATTAAGGGGAGTTATGTTATATTTTTTCATAATACTTCACTGATGTTTTGACATAACGACACCAGTGATGAAAAGTCGCTCTTAACGGTCGCCGTTCGTTTTGGGTTTAGCGGCCACGAGAATAATGATATAAATTAGGTGTATCTAAAGGTGGTGTGAGAGTACTAGACCAAGAGAGAGTATTTCTTATTTAATACAAGATATAATCTTATCGTAACTAGGTGGAACTAGACGACACAAATAACAGACGTTGTTCTTTGTAAACTTCGGTTTTCGTCCTGGTTTGCAAACTTCAACCGCGTCCTTTATTAGTCCGGTAACGATCTAATGACGTTAGAACGAATTAATTTGATAAAAATGCCAAAAATTCAATAATGTCTCTTGATACTCGCTAGTTTTTGTTAAATTAAACGATTTTTCAGTAAATCTCAAACATCAATTTATTTATTCTAATTTACTGTATTGGGTGAGGGTATTCGCTATCCCTTGTATTTATTTAAATCCTCAAGTGAATGGCAACCAATATTGCCTGCTGTGCTAATTTACCTTCGATGACTTTTTTCGAAACATTGAATTTCGATCTGCATATTGTAGATACTTGCTAATATCGGGGCTTGGTTCCATAACACATTTCGCCAGCAGTGATTATAAGCTATTGAATACGAAAGCAATATTGCGAGTCACGGAAATTGAAAATTAAAATATACATTGCCATTTGGTCATATTTTCGTTGGTAGGATGGATATTGCGCTGAAATGCGAATTTCTTCCGGGAAACTTCCCTAACATTATTTAGTTTTCCATGAATATATATTCGCCGATATTCGATGCGGAATGACTTGATGGTACTGACCCACTCCATATGTTGATCCATGAATATTTATCATGGACGGAACTCTGATATCTCATGCTATTTCACGAAATTCAAAGAAAAATTAACGAAATTCGAAAAAAATTCCATTTATATCAGAATGGTTGAACTACCGCTTGATAAATATATTTGTGCGACTTCATAATACAAAATTGTAGTTTGAACAATATTGAATTCTTGTTCACTAATCTATTTTTTACAAAATGTGATTAATTTATATCAAAATCATGTTCTCATACATAATATGTTCATCGAAAACCATTTTCAAATAAAACATGACAATGCCAATCTTCCGAGAATACCTTTTGCATACTTTGACGTGAAACATAGGTAATTTTTAAACCATGTCAACAATTATTTTCTCAAAAAGCTCCAAATTGTTTCTTTAAATTGTTTCCACGTATGTAGCAAAGAACGGTAAATAAAGTGGTGCTGTTCCCATTTTCGACGCACTATCTATATTTTCGAAAATTGCAAACAAATAATGAACATTACAAAGGTACAATACTAATGATAGAGATTTTTTGTGGTTAAATCTAATCTGTTCTAAAAATAAGTTCAATTTTTTTAAAAGAGTATATAAGCGAGATTTACAAATTTTTGAAATTGCAAGTTCAAATTTCTCCGAGTTTTGTTCGACGAGCGTCAGTTCGTAATTCATAGAATTCTTTTCATTATTGGTGGGTCGACATGGACAATTAAGGCTTTGTTTTTGTTTATTTCACATCAAAACTGTTAAAACTGCGTGTAATGAACTGTAGAGAGAAATGTTACATTACACCGAAATACAGTGAAGTCAATGGCAGTAATTCACTTAATCTTTTGAATGATTTATATAATACATCCGTAATTCTTTTATTCAAGATTTTAATAATATTTAATTTATAATTCCTTTAACATTCAGACGGACGTTGCATTTTTATTGTACCACTAATTTCAACGTATTTCCCTGATTTCCTTGTTCACTTACTACTGAAACTGTCTCCTCACTAAGGTCACGCATTTCCCCTAGCGTCTTACCACTTCTCGTTTCCATAATGATATACAATTTTAACAGAATACAAAAATGCAAAACAATAATGTATGTGCTGATATTCGCATAACTGCGCGATATTTTGTTCGGCTGACTGCTAAACGATCATACTTCACACTGGGCGCCACTAAAGCCATCTTTTATTCAAGACAATAATAATATTCACTTTATACTTCAACACTGATACTGCCGTAGTACTTTTTTATTGTGGGAGCGTATGATGTTACACGTCCACACGATGTCTCGAGCAGTTTAGAAAATAACGAAACACTGAACAGAAATAATTCTGAAGTCTAGAATGCATATGTAAATAACAATATAGTTATGGTTTTTAAAATTGCATAGATGAAACACAGTGTCTCGTACTCGTTTAATAAATATTTTTAAGTTTCAAATGATGTCCTTTCAACACACAATTATTTAATACAAAACCTCATTAAACCAATTAAAATTTAATATTATTTTGATAATGATTTGATTTTCCCCTTTCAATAATATTTAATTAAAACCTTCAAGGAAATATCACGTTTTCACCCGACATGCATGGTATTAATATTTTTCTTACTCGCTCCAGCTTTTCTTCAACATTTTCATGCAGAGAAGTATGAAAATTTTCACTGTTACTAAGATTAAAATGTTCCTTCATGAACGTTCTTTCTTGTAAAACATGTTTTTAATGAAAAGTGTCAGCCCCGACAATAAACGAAAAATGGAGTGATTGAGTTAATTATCAACAAAAACATAAATTTCACTCAACCGCCCAAAATGGAGAAAAATATCACCGTACAATCTCATTTCTCTCCACATAGATAAAGAACTCGCATTCTGTCACAACTGTTTTTTTAATACTGACAACAATGGAAAATAATGATGTCTCAATGAGACTGGAAATAACAAATTTAAAAGATAATAAACCTTACATGTTACAAAATATTAACATTAAATATGTGAATGAAAACATTATTTTACCTTTTGGTAAATTTAAATTATATCAATTACGTCTTCCTACTTATGTAAATAAGACAGGGACTAGTACTTTTTTATTACAATGAAACATGTATTTCACTGTTTACTCTTTCCTTAAGCCGTCTTTTTTTTAAATCGTCGGGAGTGTTGCTCGTGCACCAGAAGGCGCTCGCAGCCAGAGTGTCCTCCTTTCAAAAGGCAAAACAAGCACAGTAAAGTGATGAGGATTGGTGTTCCATTTCCTGTATAGTGGTGAAACCGTAGAAAGATCTTCCAGGAGAATGTTACATACAGAGCAATACGTTTGACGTGGAAAAAACACGTTAGGTGTTCGCATAATATTAAGATAAACCATCTACATGTAATGTCAAAGAAGATTTGTAGCTGGCGAAGGCAACTTGCGACTAATATTCTCTTAATAGGTTTAATTTTCTGCCTATTTTCTCTTGCAAAGTTAGTTTATTTTTTTACAAACCCACAATCACTGCTCCACCTTGGGTTCGATCGTGCGACTACGAGTGAATTCTTCTTCCTTCTATCTTCCTCCCTTTCTTTCACGTCCTTTCCCTGATTGTCAAAAATTTACTATCAACGTCTATCGGGTTCCAGTCTATCGGTATCCGTCTATCACTTCCTCCATTGGTCCTAGAAGATAATTTCTCTCTTCTCGCACCCTTTTTCTCTTCTCGCACCCTTTTTCTCTTCTCGCACCCTTTTTCTCTTCTCGCACCCTTTCTCTCTTCTCGCACCCTTTCTCTCTTCTCGCACCCTTTCTCTCTTCTCGCACCCTTTCTCTCTTCTCTACATTCCCATCTTCCGATCTTCAGTTTTTCTCCCTTTCTATTTCCCCCCTTAAACCTCGTCTCCATTCCTTACCTCCTCTTAAACCAAGTTTCTTTCGCCGTTTTCATCTCTTCTTTCATCTGTCCACCCTTTCCTCCTTCTCGTACAACTTTTTCCCCCTTTCTTCCACACCTGCCCTGTCATCCCCCTACTTCCTCTCTGTCCACCCTGTCGCTGTAACGCACTCTTTCGTGTTTCTAGTCCCAGCTCTTTCGTTCCCTCTCCGTGCTCCGTCGCTCTCCGTCTCCTCTGCTTCGACGCGTCTCCATTCCTGCGCGGCGCTCGTGACTTGTCGCCGCTCTCCGCGGGATCCGGGGCGCGGAAATTTATATAGAAAGTTGGCGCCCCGCGGTGCGGCCGCGCGGCATCTCCCCTCCCTCCCCCCAACCACTCCCCCGCCTTCCCCGCCCGCGCCGGTGGGTCGATCGGAGGCTGCGCCCTGTGGGACGAAGCCGCGCCGCGCGTCTCGGAGAGGGCGGGAGGGGGAGGGGAGGGGCGGCGGCTGGATGGAGACGATTGGGGCGGGGAAGCTACCTAGTGCGATGTGGGGTGGGAGCGCCTCCCAGAAAACGTGGGGGAGGCTAATCAAAATTTTTTCTACTTTTTCGTGATAACACGCTCAAGTAAACCACGCCTTAATCTGAAGAAACATCATTATTTTTAGTAAAAGTGTCAATTTTGTCTCTGCAATTTTTAGACTGCAAATACAAAAACACGAGACGACTCGGAAGAAACAATTTTTGACTCATTAATATTTAAAAGTAATCTCGTAGAACCGCACAGTGTTTTTTGGCTAAATAAAAAATGTATTTATCTTGATACTTTATGTTTTCATGTCAAATACTTGTGTGGTGATGAAATTAGTAGAATCCTCATTCTTTTGTTCGTGAATTACGTTGTAGAGGTCGCAAATTTTTTTAAATATTTGTAGGAATTTTTTGTTAAAATACATTTGTTTCAAGCGTACATGGACCAGAGCTTTTCGAATTGACTTCACCACCTTTTCCCTTATATCTGTATGAAAAAGATGTTAAAGGTTCTTTTGTACAAATATTATTAAGACAAATTTAAAACTATTTTTAGAATATATAAAATGCTTAGAATAAATTAAAATGTACTATAAAAGTCCTAAAGCCTATCATTTTATTTTCAACAGCAAACTCCTATTCGTTAGGTCTGGAAAGTCCGGTTCTAAAGCCCCAGGGTACCCTGTTTTCGTGCTATAAGCAATCGATATGCCGGTCAACAGAGCTTTAAATGTGCACTATTGCGGATTGTATTTGTGTGTGCCTAATTAAGAAGTTCTTGTTCAACAAGGAATCGATAGTGGTCATAGTTCTAAATGTATCTGTAGTTTTCTTAAAATCCTTGGTCTGAAGTACTGAATTCGTTTTGCGTAACTCAGTGGACGATTAACATACGTCTTTTTGAATAGATCGTGTACCTAAAAGTAGACAAGTTTTCGTTTGTTTTATTTTTTATTAATTTATTTACAAACTTCGATTTTAAACTTTTTGTGGCCAACTGAAAATTCTCAAAATTTGTCATATACTTACTAGGTAATTGTCGCTAATATCTCCACTCCTTCTACGCTTTGGAAACCTTTTTAATCTTTACAACTACCAATTCAATTTATATTATTACATTGTGAGGATAAGTTATTTTCATCTTATCCTTTAAATATAAAAAAAGCGAAAAGAAATAAATTATATTTGTTCTAGTCTTCACCACTTGAATGCATAAGCATGAAGTTTAGGAAAATAGACGTCTCCCATTCTTATTTTTCAAATTCTGTGCCGTCTGTGATCACTAATGAGAAAGTAGTCTCTGCTTGGTATCTTTACCGTTGTGTATAAAGCAAAGAGGAATTCCTCACTTCGACCTGAACTTGTTGCTTCAAATTCTTAAAGGTAAATGTGAGGACAGCAAAATGGATCTATATGACAAATATTCAAGAATTCTGGGCATCAAACTAGATTCCTTTTAACATTTTGTGTAGTTTACTATAAAGCGTGAATCATCCATGCACGTTCTCTATTGTGGCCTAACGTTCTGTCTGAGGAAGTCGGTTATTCCCCTCCCTCCTTTTTCTAGCAAATCACTATTTTAACGTGGAGTTAAATTAAGTGAGAAATGAAATCAGTCTTTATCACGTACTGATGAGTAGATCAATGCTCTTAAAACGGGTTCAATTTAATCCTCCTCTTCATCTAGCACAGTAGTGATTGTAATAGTAAATATCTGAATATCACCTTGTACTTTGCTAGAAACGTAAATGAAAACTGCAGGTTTCCTGACTTAATTCATTCGGTTCACGGCAAAAAGTTATTTTATCATCTATTATAAACTCAGACGTAAGAACCAAATATCAGTAATCACAACACTGAGTTATTTTAAAAGTCTACAAAACCTTCAACCCCTATTGTTCGTGTCCAGAGTATATCTCGTAATACCCGACACGAAGGATCTCGTTAGCCCGAATAGTTTAATTATTGTGGCGAAGAAATTTGTACTGTCCAATCTCAAGAGTTTCACAGACCTCGCGGTTTATTATATTTCTCCAAATGCACAATAAAGAGATAAATACAAACTTCTAGGGTAATGTAGCAGGGTAAAGAACGATTAATGTTGTCGGAAATGTCATACAACAAAGCTACTTACAGGCCATTTTTGCCCCTTAGTTATACAACCCTCCATACTTCAATGTCTCGCAGGTCACGTCCTGACGCAATTAGAGGGAATTCGTGTACACGCCGCGCATCGACGTATACGAACCATTAGAAGCAATTCTCGCAAATGTGTGTGCAACTTTGTTTTAAGACTAGGTGTTCATTTTCAAGAAGAGGTCGTCTTCGCCTCATTTCCAAGCTCTAGAAGTTTGTATCATTTATTCCCACACACTCAGTAATCTTTTCATCGACCTCCATTGCCCGTGTGATGTCGAAGAGAAGCCTCGATATCGATTACTCCATGCTCATAAGTTGATTTCTCTCTTAATGTATACTTCTAGGAATATTTTAAAAATTTACAGAATGTTATTTCCAAAGAAGAAATTATAAATAAACACGAACTTGAACCGCATTACTAGGTATGGATACGATTGTCTCAAGATACACCTTATTAAGCTCAATTCGCACTGCACATTCCATATATTGCATAAAACATGCAAATATCATGTAAATAAATAAAATGTAAAGACGTTATACTGATCTGTTATATATACTGATATTCAGTTTCACAAACATCTCATCTAATGATTTATCAAAGTGAGAAGAAGGGTATTACTGTTGAGAGCAGTATTAAGTGTTAAGCATTAAGTGTGCTACTCAGGGTGCAAGAAAATAAAGTGCTGAAATTGGCGTGTACCGAAATATTATAAAATAAGTAGATACTATGTTTTTTCGTACGTATAAAAATAAAAGCAACATGGAAGTGTGTATTAGGTATGAGTTTAAATACCATTTCGCAAATATATGGTTGAATAAAATTTGATGGAAAATGTGTTTTTTCTTTCACAGACACTTGATGTCACGTAAATGCAGGTAACACAACGCAATAAAACATTTTTGTCTCGTTGTGGAGAAGAGAGAAGTTAGAGAGTGATGCAAAAAGCATCTATTTAAAACCTTTTGTGAGGTTTGGATGCTGAAAAAGTGGATTTTTTGTGCTTCTCTAAGTAGTAAATTCCCTAAGTAGTAACATATTGCATTCGCAGCATCCACGTTTTAAGGATTCTTGATATCAAAAAAGTGATTTTCTCTAAAAGTCTGTTGGTTTTAGAAATACTACTAGTGTCTAAAAATTGAACTTTCTCCAATATTTCTCAAAAATATACTCATATCAGTAGGGCCACAATCGAGGCCCTACAAATGTGCAACTGATCGTTTAATTTTTCAGAGTACTTTGCATAAAGTTCCAATGACATTTTCTAAATTTTCCCTAGAACTGTTCCTATTTTCTACTTTTTCCGAATAGAGAAGAGTGTGCTTATTAAAATGGAGTCAGACTTTGATTAGAACCTCTGCAATTTTGGAATTTGCAAAAGTTCAACATTTTTTTGAATCCGCCTCATCTAACTATATTATTGAAGATATGAGGATTTTTAATGAAATCTGTTAAAAAACTACTTAGATTGTAAAATATTTCATGATAACTTATTTCTGAAAATGATAGAATTTTCGAGAAACTTTTGTTTTATCAAAAATCCTAAGATTTTATCAATGAATACAATTTTTTCGTTAATTACTTGCTTAAATGCAGATAAGTTTAATAATATGCCATTTGTAGTTTTTCATTAAAACCTCTTGAATTTTGAGAACTGCGAAGGTGTAATTTTTTGTCGATTCTGTTTTACAGCTTTATTATTGAAAATAATATTAGAAATTTCTTAAAGCAATGTGTTTTATAATATTATATATTTAAATCATTGTTCGTGTTTTTTCTGTATGTCGGGCGAGTGATACGTTTCAAGTAATTTTGAGTAAAATCGTGAATATGTTGTTACGTTCGACATTGCTACTCGATATTAAGTTCTAGTATCTTATTACCATTCGCTGCGCCTAACGCCTCGAGCGTCGGCCTACTGACCTGGAGATTGTTATTTGGTTAGGAGCGTTTGGTAGCAAAACATTTTTCTTAAAATTTTTCATCGAGGAGAGAGAAATACGATTTTTATTTAAAACTGTAAACTTTCAAAAATTATTGTAAATTTAGAATTTATAGCTTCTCATTTTCTGAGGAAGATGTTTCATGTAACGCTTGAAGAATTAGTATAGTTTCTAGTATTATGATTATGATTTTGTGTATTAGTTACAAACGGTATGACAAAGTATATACTTGTAAGTAATATCATTAATATTAAGACTGCGCAGTGTTTATATAAATTACAATTTGACTACACGAAAGGGTAATTTATTGACATCGTTACGAAGACACATTTACACAGTACAACCACATTATCAAAGCCTGCTTGCGAAGCGCAAACTATAGTGTGTCTCGGAATAAATGTTTCAAATCATCTGTGCTTAATGGCCTAAAATCCAGGGGGAAATTTCACATCTATAAATGTAATGGCTCCGTTATTTACAAAATTCCTTTATGTTCATTGGCAGCCATTTCTGATCCCTCTACGTGCCCTAGATATTTTTAACATTTATTACGAGACTTCTATATGTTAACGTTTATTAACTAAAACGTAATTATAAAATGAAAAAACTCTAGTATTTATAAGTACATTTGATGAGCAACTAATCAAAACGCATACGGTGCACTGGTGTAAAAATTGACTTTGCTATGAAATTATATATTTTTTGATACGTTCTATATGTTTCCGCTTTCAGTTTTCTTCAAACCTCATTTTAACGCATTACATTAAATGTGTTTTGAAGAAATCTGAAAGCAGGAACATGTGGGGCGTATTAAAATCTAAATGATTTTCATCAAACTCGTTTTAATTTCAACAGTGGACCATATGCGTTTTGATTAGTTGCTCATCATTTTTTCTTCTGTGAGCGTTCTTTCCAAAGAGGGCGAGATGAGTGAGTGTGTGTGTGTGTGGCGCAGGGGCGGGCGAGGCGACGCTGCGCGGGTACGGGCCGCCGCCAGCGCCGGGGGCGCCCGCCGACCGCGCCGACCAGCCCTACACCATCGACTTCCGCTACCACGACTACGACCAGCTCACCAAGTTCCTGCGCACCACGTCCACGCGCTTTCCGCACCTCACCGCGCTCTACTCCATCGGCAAGTCCGTGCAAGGTGAGTGCAGCGCGCCAGGGAACTCTCTCGGCAGTGGCACTTGCTGGGGAGAGTTCTTGCAACAGACAGCGCAAGATAAATTTCATTCTCGCCACAATCATAATAGATGCTTGAATTTTTGCCCCCTTCCCTAGATAGCCAGCGTTCTGGTTGCTAACAACCTAAATGGGGTGTGTAATATGGGGCTCTGATTCCCCTTGCCCTGCCCTGCTTTTAAATAATTAGCGTGTATTAATACAACTCATTTGCATGAGACATTCCATAAGTCAAGTCTACATTCTCTAGAATTTCCAACATAATCTAACACCTTTTACGACGTAGGAAATGATTGCAAGACGTTCGACATTGCATCATTAACAAGTAATAATTACATTCTGTAATCCTCGGTTAATATACTCTGTAAAATGTTATCGATTTGGGCGAAAATAAATGTTTTTCTCGGGAATTTTGTAGTTGTAGTGGTTACAATTCATAATTAATAATAATTGTAGGCATTGTTTGTTTTGAGATTTTGAGTTAGATAATTGGTATATATTGTATATAACAAATATTAAAGCAGTGCGAAATTTAAAACCGTATATGTATAGAACGAGAAAAAAGTTTGTTTACTAGTTTCAACCGCCTGTCATAACCAAGAGTCGCATTCAGTACCTTAAGAAAATGGAATTCGTTTCAAAAATGGAATTCGTAACTACAGCTTTAATATTGGAGAGAAGCCACATTATCTGAATATTTATTAACAGTATACAGCGTTCGTCGTCCGTATATCCCTCTTCACTGTTTTAAGTTCAATTTACCGAAAAGTTTCAAAGAAAAAGTACAAAGAAAACTGGCGTATTATGGTTGCAAAAGCTTTATACTGTTCATAAATATTCAAACTATACGGCCACACCACGGAGTACTTTGTTTCTAAAGAAAAAAGAAATATTCAATGGCTTTAAATTTCAAGTACTGCTTCTGTTGCATTTTTATTTCGTTCCTAACTGTACTAAAGTTCGTTGTAATAAAGTTTCGTTATTTGAAAGGAAAATATATCAACATTGGATATTGAATGCTTTGTATTAAAAAAAATTAACTCTATATCTTCGTTTCCTATTTCCACCAATTCACTTTTATTGAGATTAAAACGTGCGTAATTTACTTTTACCGATTAAAACTGGCTTGAAGAGCCCGGAATACGTAGAAAGTGTGATTTGATGTAGATTCTGAAGAGTAATGTAATAATTTCTTTTTCAAATGTTATGCCCACTCCACGTATTACTGTAAATATAAGTTACAAAATTTAGAAATGTAAATTAGGAATTTTTGCATATTAGTGAAAGTTATACACTTCAATTTTCCACACATTTTTATTCGCAGTTAATAGTAAATTTCGTGTCTCGAATGCGGCGCCAGACAAAATCTGTGGTGAATGTGGTTGAATCACGTATTGTATATGATGACAGATACATTAATTGATGTTTATGGATGCGTCAGGTGCTACGCTCGTTAGTTTCGTACGTGTTGTGCGTACCCCTCCAGAGCATAATCACGCTCCTCCCAGCTCCCCTGTTTGCACATTGCTCTGTCAGTGTGTATTGAATTGAATTGAATTGAATTGATGCCTGATTTTACGTGGCGAGACTCGGGCCATGAGGCCTGCTCTTCCGTCTGACCACGCAAATTAAGCTACGCTCCTTTCACTAACTAGTAGAGAAAGGAGGTATTTCTTGAGCGAGAAACCGGTGATTTCAATTTAGCTCAGAGGCGTCATTTATGCTTGAGGATCTTCTGCGTGCAAGTAAATCTACTAACTTGGGACAGCCGGCTTTACTTCCCCTCCGAAGGAAGGCGTACGAAGGATTTTTTCGCCCTTAAAAATCCACGGCTTCGATTGGGTTTGAACCCGCCAACTTGGCGTACCGGACTGGCGTACCCATCGCCGCGCGCGCGTGTGTTCTCCATTGGTTGACTGCGCACGCACGCAGGCGCGTGGCTTGCGCGGTTGGCGAGCGTCGGGTGGCCGTGTTGCAGGGCGCGACCTGTGGGTGCTGGTGGTGAGCTCGTCGCCGTACGAGCACATGATCGGCAAGCCCGACGTGAAGTACGTGGCCAACATGCACGGCAACGAGGCGGTGGGGCGCGAGCTCATGCTGCACCTCATCCACGTAAGTGCTGGTGGAAGAACCTTAACCTTACTTAGAATCCCACCGCTCATTGATTGATTGTTTTTAATTTTCCAATTTTTTTGAAAGCCGAATATAGTTATTATTCATGCAGTGATTTTATACAAAATATGATGCAATTTATCATAAGTGTTTGTTGTAATTTGATTTATTATAGCGTCTTTGGCTGAGAATAAAAGAAAATTAGGGTTTGTTCACTCGAAATCTGAAAATTTAGAATACATTTTGAAAGTATTCGTAAATTTTGAAGTTATAGTATACACGTCTATTACATTATTATATTACGAAGATTCATCAGTCTTATTTGACATAAAAATCTAATAGATTTTGCCATTAAATGCAAATATTAATGTGAGAAAGTCGATGTATTTTCAGTTTCAGGCTAAAAAATTTAATAATGTTTAATTCACATGTGTTTGCACATGTATATTATTAATGATATCATTCTATTAATTTGTCGAAATTATCAAAAGTATCAATAAAATCAAAATTTAAGCAAAGCCCTCCTCTCAAGGGAAAATTAATGAAAACTAATAGAGAAATAAAGCTACCTTACTTTCTAGAGTCATTACAGCCGCTTCATGCCTTGTGAAGTCGTTCGTGAGGAGTAACTTTTTCCATCTGCCTCTGTGGAATCACTTCTTACATACCATAGTAATTTTAGTTAATTTTTCCTTGGATTAACCTATTCGTCTTAATTATTATTCCTTCTCCTATCTATTCGTATCTGTTATTAAATTCGCTGCGAATGTTTTAAAAGCAGAAAATGGCTGAAGACTTCTTTGTTTAGCCAGATCTTTGCAAACTAATCAGAAACTTATAATGCTGGGAAAATGCAAATCATTTGCTAAACGTTACTCAATTTCAGTGGGATGTTTATCACCGGTAAAACGAGTGGTATTTAAGAAGACTGTTGTACAAATGAAATTATAATAAATATATAGTTTTCTGATTGCGACGAATATTAATTATATTAATATTTTTTATTCAACTTCCTTTCACATTTCTATAGATCGATCACGATTGGTAAGACGTGGTATCTAATAGAAAGAAGTTGTAAGAAAATCGATCTTTTTTAGGCACACCGCCATGATTAGAGAGTACAAAATGCGTTGTTCGTCGCTACTTGTGTTAATTTAATGAATAGAATAGTATTTTTTATACTCGTAACATCCTTTAAATTAACATCCAATGTGACAGGCTTAACCTTATTTTGTTAAAATTCGTCGAATATTTTCGACTCATTTACTATTTTTTGTTTTGAATACATACCTTTTGATAAGAAAATAAATGTTTAAATAAAATCTGGAGTCAGACAACTGTTGTGAGAATCTCAAGTGTCGCAAACTTACTCTTGGACCACTGCGTTAAACTTTTGATTATTTTGAATGTGCGAATTTCTCGTTTTTGATCTTTATTCTGCCGTTTGTGGGGCTCGCGTTCGATTGAAGTGAAGTGGGAGTTAAAGATAAAATAAAGAGGTTGAAAGGGCTTGTGCCGTGACGTGCTGCAGTACCTGGTGACGAGCTACAACACGGACACGTACGTGCGCTGGCTGCTGGACAACACGCGCATCCACGTGCTGCCTTCGATGAACCCCGACGGCTACGAGGTGGCGCGCGAGGGCCAGTGCGACGGCGGACAGGGCCGGTGAGTGCCACTTGCTCTGCAACGCAGACATTAAGAATCGTTACTTGATTAACTGGTACAGAAAGTGGGTCTTTGACGTACGAATGAAATGTTGAAATTAGTACGGCAAAGACACTTTTGTACGAGTTGTGTACATTGTTTTTTTACTATGAAATCATGGATACTCTCATTCTCAATATGCGAGACCTGTTGCCTGTTGATTCATGGCACCTAAGTGTTTTAATTATTGTGCAATATCTGGTAGTTTTATATACTTATTTGCGGGCCGCTTATGCCAAAATAAAACTTTGCCCTAAGCGTTTCGTAAAGTAACTTTTTACAACTTTTTACTCCAAAGTAAAGATAAGCACTATTTTCCAAGTGTTGAAAACTGTATTTTGTTCCAAAATGTGATTTTCTACCTAAAATTATTCAAAAATAAACAACTTTTTCGTTCGCAATGAAGGCAGTCTCGTGGCAGAGGTCTCTAGGGTACCGGTGTAGTATCGAGCTCGGTTCTGCAGGTCGCGAGTTCGTGTTCCACCCAGGAATGGTTACTTATCTGTGTGTCGTGGCACAGAGGGTCGTCCCATCCACCATGCATCACCCTTCCCACCCTTCCTTCGTTCCTGGTTCTTTCGGATGGCGTATGAGTATGAATTAGAGCCATATGTACATTACACTTTGGCGGTAACATTCCTTAGTACCGGACAAGAGTGTAGGATTGGTAACACCAGTTGACGTTCCCTAAGGTCCTACTGGACACACTCCCTCCACCACCTAATTACCAGTTGGGATGTGCGAGCTACGCTAGAGCGGGATTAAGAGCTTGTTATATAGTTTGAGTTGCTTAGTTATTGTTAGAACTTGTTATAAATCGAGCCCACGTTGATGTCATAGTGAGGGAACCACGGAATGTGCTGCAGAGACCGCGCCTGAGGGTTAGCTAGTTTCAGCCGGAGGGGTGATGTGATTGCAACCAATTAAAACGCTTAGGTGTAATGAATAAACAGGCAACAGGTCTCACATGTTGAGAATGGTTCTAAGAGAGTAAGCAGTTTCCCTGAATTCGAACAAAAAAACAATGTTCACAACTCGTACGAAAGTGTCTTTGCTGTACTAATTTCAACATTTCATTCGTACGTCAAAGACCCGCTTTCTGTACTAGTCAAGCAAGTTTCCTACAGAAGGGTCACCTACAAAACGTGTTTCCTAAAGACACAGGGTCGAAGAGTTTAAAAAAGAACTCCTACTCATATTGAGAATGGTTCACATAGTTCGTAATAAAATAATGCAGATTAAACATTACACGCTTCTGGGGCATCTCTAGGGGTTGAAGACGGCCACTTTTGGCAATGAACGTATAGTGGGAAATGTTAATATCAGTAAGTTACACCTGTGCCATTTTGACCACCCTTACTCTTCCTCACCCTGCTGCACTCCGTTCGTGGATGTAGTTGCGCCAAGGGCGCCTTCCCATGACGCGACGGTGGCGCGCTTCCGTCAAGACTCTCGCTATACGAAGCGGAAGAGGGCGTACGCGCCACCGCTAGCAGAAAACAGCTTTAAATGGTAGCCTTCCCACTGCGGCCGCCGGTCGCTGCGTTTATCTGCTGCGGTCCCTTTGTTCGTCGTCGCCGGAGGGTCGGCGAAGAGCCCTGTCGCTCGACGGGCGCGCGCTGCCGTGGCGGCGTGGGGAAGGCGCTCTAAAGCCACGTGGCCGGCCGCCCGCGCGAGCGACTGTCCGCTTCCGGCGGCCGTGGGCCACGCGCGTCGTCCGAGGCTGACGCGCGTTGCGTGTGTGCTGTGCCGCAGGTACAACGCGCGCGGCTTCGACCTCAACCGCAACTTCCCCGACTACTTCAAGCAGAACAACAAGCGCGGCCAGCCCGAGACGGACGCCGTCAAGGAGTGGATCTCCAAGATCCAGTTCGTGCTGTCGGGCGGGCTGCACGGCGGCGCGCTCGTCGCCAGCTACCCCTTCGACAACACGCCCAACTCCAGTAAGTCTTCGCTTTCGACGGCCGCACTTACGCCGCATCGGATATGAAGGGTTCGGGAGGGGAACATGCAAGTGAACGTTTTCGCTGGAAGGGGTTTCAATGGGGTACATAAAGATGATATAAACCTGGGGGTAACTATGCGCCGTAATTTGGGCTAGCACAGGAACAGCAGATGGAAGCGTATGGGAATTTTAATATCACAAAAACTTTGTTTTTGACGGTTACCATCTATCACTCTCGAATGAGAATGTAAGTAGGCAGAGATTTCTGTCTTGAAATAACTCTATCTTTACCGCGCTTTTATTTTTCAATATTTCACAATTTTGCTAAGTCTTAACTTTCGTCTAATGCGTCCCGGGATATATTTCTATTCCGGTACGCGAAGTACGCCAATGAGGGCGATCCAGAATTAATCTCTATATAATTAAAGGGAAATTGAATACATTTAAGATCTAATTCTAGAAATAATTAGCAGTATATTAAAATAGTTTTCTTCAAGAATCTTGAAGTTTGTTTTTAATTTCTTGAGGCCCACCAAAGACATGTATTTTGAATATTTGCTGTACTAGCGGTCCGCCAGGATACCGATGGCAATGCCCTTTTTTAAAGAATTTGTTTAACAGTCACTGTGTTGCTTTGATTGCTCCACTTTTATCCAACGACAGATACTAAAGTAATAATGCCAGACGTTCAAGGACAGACCTGTCTACAGCCAAAATGCCCGAGATTCAACGAAGCAATTTTGCAAAGCGACGATTGAGAATAATGTTTTATAAACATCCGATACTCGTTGCAGAAATACTGTATCTTAGGACTAGGAAAGATTTTAGTAATAAAAGTCTAAATTATGAAAAGGTAACGTCTTACCGAAAAAAAGATGGAAGAAATAAATCAGTGGGGTTCGTCGTTGAACCCAAACCCTTCCCACTTCTTGTACAGCTGTTACGAGGGCATTCGCAACTCTGTTTGTTCAACTAAAATTTGTTTAGAACTGAATTCTAATTTGACATTTTATCTGTTACATTCTAAAATTTGTTTTTGTCAGTTTTTTTGCCACCATTGCTTGTAATAAGCAATGATCTGTGTTTCACTTCTCTTTCAATGTCCAAAACGACTTAGAATTTTCCAGATGGAAACTGCGTATTCAGTAGCTTTCTTCAACAAAAATCCTTAAAAATATATTTCACCTAATAAACTTCTTGATAAATGGCGTTGCTAACCTTAGTTCCCCAATTATTGAGATCTGAAAACAAATGTTTCTTTTGTTAAACTACATTAACCTCAAAACTTGACACCCTTTGGATAAAATTGCCTTGCGCTTCTAAGTGCATCTGATGCAAAGCTGTGTTTGCGCACGCTGCCAGGACTGTGCCGGTCGTCGCCGCTGTGCTCAGGTAAGGAGATCGCCTGCTGCGGTTTGAAGTGTTCCAAGGTTGTCTTTAGAAGAAGAATGAAGTGTAACAAGGCTGAAAAGTATGTTTATTGGATAACCGGTTTACCAACCGAGTCTAAGAGTTGTGCAGCGGGGAGTGCTAAATACTGAGTGAAAAAACTATTGCCATTTTTTGAAAACTTCGAAAATGTCTCAGGGGCTTCATGTAAAGTACCCCCCAAATTTAAATTATCGGTTTCAAATTCAAGTAACCGTAACAACAGCCAGATAGATGAAGGAATATCAATTTTGGAGAAAATCTGCTGAACGGTTAAGTCGCTAGCGATGTTCACAGGCAGACTGGTTTTGCCGTCGCTCTATTTTTCGATATGAAGGACGCACAAAACTGGGATTCTGGTGTTGGAGGAATTTTGTTTCTATATTTAGCAACTGAATTCATCGACTTTTTTGTTACCGGGACCCTGTAATATCTGCCTGTAAATTCGCCGTTTTTACGCACAGTATTACATAACTTTCTCTCTACTCTGTAGCAAAAAGTAATTACTGGTGCTACAGAATGGCACAGACGTTCCCGTTTTAGTTTACTATTTCATTTCTTTTCGGCTAGCTATACGAACTAACCAGATACTTTTGCCACCCAAATTACATTATTTGTTAAAGTTCTCTTAATTTTTCGGTTTCCTAACAATAGACCGAAAATAATATTCTATGAATATTACAGAACAGTAAACCGTCGCCCTAAATTGCTATTTTCTTTGAAAAAGTTGAGCTGATTTTAAGAAAATGGCGTTTACGCGCTACTGTAAATTTGAAATTTGAAACTCTTTTTCACAGAGCACTATTGAGGTTTTGAAAAACTTTATTAAAAGTCATTCCAAGCACTTTAACTGCAATACTATTAACAAATCGCTGGAAGTATGCATATTAATAGCATGAGAGATCTTTCAAAAAATTAGATTTGTGTAATTTAAAAAACAATACAACGAAATGAACTTTACATCATATTAGAGCGCAACTAGCACTATCTTTTAAAAACGTTTAAAGAAAAAATTCGTACCCGTTTTCGAGAAAATGGCGTTTGAGCGTTTCTGAAATTGCGAAAGTTTGAGCAAGCTAACACAGAAAACAGTTGAATTTTCGAGAAGAATTATATGACCTCATTTAGAGCACATGTTCTCATAAATATAATAAAGTGAACAATTTGCTGCTAATTTAAACATTAACGGTAAGAGAGAAGTAAAAAAAATACATTTTTGTAATTTACAACAAAACAAAGAACAGGGCAATATGGCGTTTGTCGTTTCGTAGAGTGCATTTAATACAATACCTACCAAAAGTGTAAAGAAAAAACGTGGAGCCGTTTTTGAGAAAATCTTTTTGTATTTTGTAAGATATCAAATATTAAACGCAATATTGCGCAAAAACTAGTGACAATTAAAAAAAATGTACCTGACCTTAATGAAAGAACTAATTATGGAAAACAAATTTAATTTGAAGGAAAAACCTCTATCTTCAATTTTGTTGTTGTAGGAAGACGCCGACTATAATCCATACTTTTGAAATTTTCGAAAATTCATAGTTAACCATGAAAATCGGGTCTATTCTGCTTTTTAAAAGTATCGTTACTCTATTCTTACAAACAATGTTGAAAATGTCCAGATGACTTCATGAAAAGTACCCCAATTTCAAAGAATGTTTTTCAAACTCTCAAAGCTTCTACTCGAGCCAGATGAACTGGGGGTCTTTCAATTTGAAAAAAATGGTTCAAGCGCTAGTAGTGTTTACAGACGGGCAGACGGACGTTTTCTCGTTAATTGATTTTTCGGTATCAAGTACTCACAAAACTAGTATTCTGGCTACACCACGTGTTAGAGAATTTCCGCCCTTTAATTTACCAACTTGATTTATTCACTTTTTCGTTATTAGGGCCTAGCAACGAATGTTTTCTGACGAAAATCTGTCTTTTTTTCGCCCGGTGTTACATAACTTTCTCTATACTACATATATTATACATATACGTATGTATACGTGAAAATAAAAAGGAGACAATGCTCAAATGATTCGATAGAACTGTGAATGCAACAAGAAAAACAAAGTACTTTCATCTGACCGTTTCTGCTAACTACTGACCTTATTGCAATATGGTATATATTTAAGTGTTTTGTAGACGTGAATTAAAATAAAATGAAATTCATTAAGTGTATCTAAAAATAGTATATAAGAGATGTTGTAAAGAGATTTTATTTTGTTCATGGGATTGCGTCACATGGCTTATCGGCCTCGCGTCGCAACCTTTTCTATTCGCATAATAAAATGCTACTTGTACCACTCGTGCCGTAAACGACTATTTTGCAAGAGTTAAGACGCTGAATGAAGAGAATGCATGCGTAAAACGATTCTTCCCTGGAACACAAAGAAAACTGGTGATACAAAAATCGTTCACGTACTAGTTAGTTTTCTAATCTCTCTAGACGGGCTTGGAATATTCAGTTTCTCTTCTCTCTGTCTCCAGCTGCTATCTATCGGCATCTTAATGTTTTTTGCTCCCCTAAGAGTAGAATATAAATATATTAAGAGTTTTCGAGAAGTGTAAAGCCTTTTATTGTATGAAAAATTTAATTGATAAATTTCCAGCTCTTTTATAGAAAATATCCTTTGAGCGTCTCTGAAAAGGCGCCAATTTAAGCACATTTTCACAGAAACCTTGTTTCTGTGAAGTTTCTGACGCACATAACCAGAAATCATTTAATGCACTTGTACTCACAAATGCAGCAATGAATAAAAACTCCCTGAATGTAAATTATTAAAGACTTAAGAGATATTAAAAAATACGTTTCGGTCATTTCTGAAAAATCAAAAGAATACTTCTCAAAGGAGTTTATTTCAAACTTTATTCACTGTAATTAGCTCTAATCTTTCTAAAACTTGGTGAGATTTTTTTAGAAAATCTTGTTTTTAGTATTGCTCAAGCACGTTGAAGTTTGTAGGTCACCCTTGTGAATTTTTTGAATCGTTCGTGCTGTTGTTATATTGTGGGGAACATAGAAGCGGGTTGAGAGATCTAACCGCAATGTTTCTGTTCCGCCCACTATTTCCCTATTCTTTAGCTATCGTTTTTAAACGATGTCCCGTTCTTCCTTAATAAAATTGGCCCTTAACTATTGCACCCATTGCTGTTCTTTATTCTTACACTCAAGTTATTCTAGTTGCAGAATCACCCCTTGGTTGTTAATAAATCATAAACACATTTCAATGTATCTTGAAATTCTACAATCGTTCCTTTACACGATTATCTAATATTTTTCTAGTTATTTTTTTGCACCCAATCTCGTGGTCTCTCTTTTCCGCTCTCATTCTTCAATAATCTTTGCGTTGAAGCTCTTAATGAGCCAAAATATAATTGTTTCCTTGGTTTTTTATCTCTGCAGGCTTGTTATCACTCTGCAAATATAGAACGCACATTTTATTTTGTGTCCAGAGAGGTAATGACTGAACAATTCTTGAATATCGTTACATTAATTATGAAAACGTATTCTAAAATAATAGTAGCTAATAGAATTGAATCTGCAGAAAACTCTAGGCGCTTAAATGAATATTTTTTTGGTTTCTGGTGTTTTCTCGGTAGCATATTAAAATAATATTGAATTTAATATAAGATGACTTGAATAATTGTGGTCTGACTGCTAAAATGACCCACTTTTCCCTGGAAACGTAATTTGTACTAAATTTACAATGAAATGTTGTTCCCCCACAGTATATAGTACATTTAGCTCCCAGCAAAAATCATTAATCCCGCATTGACAGCGTGTTCAACCATTTTGAGCGCTTTCTCTGATAAAGCTAGCCACTTTGTGAGATACTAAAATTAAAATTCAGTAAATACCAATAGTTTTTGGTTGAAACAAAAGAATAATTGTAATTCTTTCATGATTACTACTTCATCTCTACTTCAGTCTGCAAACAGATTCCTGTTTGCTGCATACAGGAAGTTAGCGGAAAAGGGCCCAAACACATTGCTGTATCATCGTGGACGTTTATTTCATAACTGTACACTCGATTTACTTCATCAGAAATCAGATTAATCAAATATTTCCCTGCTTTTATGATGCACATTCTTTCCCACAGTGCTCTCGTTCTTAATTTTTTCTCAGTATTCGATTCCATTAACTTATTTTCAATGTATGGGTGTCTTCTGTCCGTCAAAGGCCCCTTCGCACAGCGATCACGAGTGTGGCGTCTGCTGACAAAGCATTATTTAAGTGGAGGAATTGACACGGGCGACGCAGTGGAGCTGCTGGTGCCCTCCCCCCGCTACCAGCAGCGTAGACGCGCTTCCGCGCGACCGCCAGCCGAACCCAGCTCTAAAGAGCAGCCTTCACACCAGGCCACGAAGAGAGCGCAGCTGGGTTCGCAGTGCGACTCGCGAATCCTTCCTTTCCCACGGCCAGTGGCGTTGGGGTGGCTGCGTGAAAAACGGATGGCGCTTCTCGGTGGTGCCGCCACCGGCAAAGCAGGCTCAGGGCATCAACAGATGTCTTTGCAGTGCCTCTGACCGGCAGGTTCGAGGGTTCCACTCCAGGCGGTGGCAGGTTTTTCGACACTCGCTAGATAGCTAGGTCGAGTTCAGCCGCCCTCTGCACGAGAATTGTAGACGACGGCTACTCTGACCTGTAGTTTTCCGCAGTTTCTCTGATCAACACCAGGCGAATGGCTGAGCAGTGCCCTTGTAAATGGGCCATGGACCTCCCGCAATCTTTCCTTCCTCTTCTTTGTCCAATACTTGTCCCTTACTTACACACACTGACAGTTACATACTACCACACATATCGGGAGCAAAACGGTTATCTCGGCTGGAGTGGTGTCACGTTGGTGGGAGATACCTAGTTGGGAAAAACCCCGCAAGCCGACGTATGTCGGCGCCGGATCTTGCCAGCCAGCAGGGAAAGATCACAGCCATCTCCCGCGATGAAAACATGCACTACACTTACGGATTAATGATCTTAATTCTTAAGTGGTAACACAGGTCTCTCAGTCCCTACCGCTATTTCTTTTTGTTAATTAGGCTGTACTGGTGACATTGCAATTTCAAACACCGAGGTATGCATCGTTTCAGAGTCTCTTTGATGTGATAACATTGTTTTGTAATTTTTCTTACTCATTGTTGTAAATTTGTCAAGAAGTTCTATCTCAGAAACCTGTATTACTGTAAACGTAAGTATATTTTACGTACTAGCGCCACCTTTGGAATTTTTTTCAGGGAAGACGTTGTTTTGCCGCGTGTTTAAATTAACATTTCTCTTAGAAACAACCAAGTTCGTTATGTTTATTTGATTTTTTTTAGTTCAGTTGAAAATATCGAGAGATGAAACCAATGAATGTGTTTCGCCAAAGTCAGTAGTTGGTTCAGAACTGAATTGCTGGATTTTCCCAAGTTGTGCATTCGAAGTGTGAAGAAATTATGATTACTATATGTTGTAACTAGTTATGTGCAATGACTAAATGAATAATATTGATTTACAAAAAATAATATAAATGAAATATAGAAATTGAATTTCACACTAGCTTCAAACATTTCTGTAACAACTCTGCTTTAAAAATTTAATTTCAATGTTAAATTAGAATACGAAACTGTTTATTCATGCATGATATATGTATTAAGTTATACAAGTACATTCAATTAAAACATTGAGTAATGCGCAAATAACACGAAAAAAATTCGCAATGTCTGACAGACCAGTGTTATTTACAACCTAATACATTTTTCGTATACCAGCATTATAAACGATTTTTCTGTTGCAAAAAATCGTTCCATAAAGGTCATTATACTGTACAAATGATGACGTATTAGAATTTTACGGCACATTCGATGACGTATTAGCATCATCTCACATTCAGCCAATCGCGGCAAGAGAATTGTGGGGAGGTAGCAGTAAAGAGAACAACCAAACACCGTGTTCTCCCACAATGTGAAATAGCCGAACAAGAAAGTTGTTTTGCAAAATGAAGTTGTAACCTATTGTAAATTTATAATTCTGTTTTACAAAAATTAGCACATGCAACTCGTTTATAATGTTTCTTAACTGTATTCGTACAAATTAGAAAACGAGCGACGTTAGGAGCGAGTTTTCATAACTTCTACTCGTGCAGTGAAGCTTAACATTACACACTAACTGCATAAACTACTAATATGCTACCATTTAATGGTTAATGGTTTGCGCCCCCTAAATTAATGAATGTGTGAATCAATAAATGTGTGAATCGGTGAGTGTGTGAATCGGTGAGTGTGTGAATCGGTGAGTGTGTGAATCGGTGAGTGTGTGAATGATTGCCCAGCGATGATGAGCGTGGGCGCGCGGCCTCAGTGTTCCAGAGCTACTCCTCGGCGCCGTCGCTGACGCCCGACGACGACGTGTTCCGCCACCTGGCGCTCACCTACGCCAGCAACCACCCGGTGATGGCGCGCGGCGCCGCCTGTCGCTCGGGCGCGCCGGCCTTCGCCCACGGCATCACCAACGGCGCCGCCTGGTACCCGCTCACCGGTCAGTCCTCGCCCCTTTACACAACACTTAAGAAAATGAATCCTTTTTTCAGTTTTTCTTCTCGTATTTAATTACAATGATTGTAGAAAAACACAAGTAGACAATCTTGGCCCATTTTCTTGAGATTAAGTTAAAATTTCTTTAGTGAATATGTGAAGTATCTCATTTTTTTGCAATCAATAAGCACAAATATTGCTGCTTAACTTATGATTTACTGCCTATCAAGAACCACAAAGACAAAAATTAAATAAATCATATTACATTCCATTCTGCTTGGAATTATGCTCCACATTTGATTCATTCTTCGACTGATATTAGGCAATTGTATATATCAGTTACAAGTTCTGTGTAGTTTATTTTGTTGGGAATGGTTGAAATTGCCTTAATCGTCCATTTTATTCTCATTCGTAGACGCGTAATTGATTCAATAAAGAAGTATGCTTTGTCTCCCGTTAACAAAAGTTTCATAATTAACGTTGTTTGGCGTTTGTTTTGACTAGAAAATAATTGTTCTATATATCTTCTTTCCGATTTTTTTACAAATGCCGTAAAGTTTCGTACCCATTTTGTCAATTTGCTCAATAACCCTCAATCCATTCTAAATTACGGTTTGTTAGACGCAGACTTTGTGAACTTTGTGCTTAAGACTGTCATACTAATAGCAGCACAAAAATTGCCCAAAATATTCTGAGTAGACGAATGTGCCCGAGGAGAGTAAATGATAGGGTTCGTCAGTTCTGTGATCATTCATGTTGTCCTCATGGCTTTCGCAGGCGGTATGCAAGACTTCAATTACGTCTGGTACGGCTGTATGGAGGTGACTCTTGAACTGAGTTGCTGCAAGTTCCCTCCTGCATCCGACTTGCCCAAGTTCTGGGAAGAGAATCGCATGGTGAGTTGTGGCACCGGAGCGGAGAGCACGAGCGATACTCTTGCGCTTGCATACGCAGCATAATATACAAACGCCGCAAAGCATTTGTAATTTTTGCGAGCAAAACAATGAAAGCAATAATCACGGTTGTTGAAACCGATACATTCGTCAATTTAATAAAATATGATAATTTATTAATATTATTATACATTTTTATTTGTTGTAACATTGCAGTGATACATTCACAATTACATTATGATCCTTAACCTTTTCTACTTCTGTCCATCTTTTCCTCTTTATATGCTGTCTTTATACATTTTTTTCTTATTTTCAGTGACCTTTTAATTATTCAATCAAACCTGGACTTGATGAGATGTTTTATTGGAACATACGTATCTGCGAATAGTCTGCGAATTAATTCGACAGCACAACGTGTTACGTATCTAATAAACTTCCGTCCCGCAGCAGTGTATGCCCCTATAGGCGCCCACGACCCAGTGTCTCCAATATAATTCAGCTTCCGTTGCTTTCCACTTATCGAACGTCACTGCCCGTTCACCTCACTCTTGAGGTAATGCCGAACAAAATACTTTAAGTTTCAACAAATAGAAAATATATTGTTCGTAATTGCTGGATGGTTAATCAATCGGCAAGCTGTTACTTTCTCTGCTGTCGTGGATATCTTGTTCCGTATTCTTGACCCACTCATTAATTACGTCAAATACCTTCCCTCGGGGTTTCGCCAATCTTCTAAACTCTTCAAGACGCTACTAATTGGTTCTATTAACAATAATTTCACTTTAAATATCACAACTTAATCGTCAGGAGTTCATTTCTTTCGAACTCTAGCTAGCCTTTCCCACACATATACACACACATATACACACACATATACACACACATATACACACACATATACACACACACATACACACACACACATACACACACACACACACACACACACACACACACACACACACACACGCGCGCGCGCGCGCGCGCTTACACGCATAACACTTCCACATTATCCGGGAGGCCAGTAGGGAGGTTTTTGCCCCGGCTGGGGCCTGCCCGCTGCCGGAGATACCTGGAGGGGAAACGCCTGCCAGTGGACGTGTGGGCGTGCGCTGGATGTCATCCTCCTAGCAGAGGGTTGTAACACTTTCTGTGCGAATGGCCGTAGCAGCGGACACGCTTTGAGAGGCCCACTAGTCGATGGGCGGGTTGAGGGCTTGTGGAGCGAGCGGTGCAGCGTTGCAGCGGCGCGTGCACGTGCGCAGGCGCTGGTGAAGTTCCTGGGCGAGGCGCACCGCGGCGTGAGCGGCTTCGTGACGGACGACGGCGGCAACCCGGTGGCGCGCGCCGCGCTCAAGGTGAAGGGCCGCGACGTGGGCTTCCAGACCACCAAGTACGGCGAGTTCTGGCGCATCCTGCTGCCAGGCGTCTACAAGCTCGAGGTGCGTCCGCGAGCGCTTTCCACGGACGGTTTCACCTGGTGGTGCGATCCCGGGGGAGCTCTTAAAGCTTCAACCCCCACACCCCGAGAAACCGGAAAAACATTTTCACAAAAACAAGGTGTCTCTGAATTGTAGTGCATGTAAATGGATGGAAAATAATCCATTGTTTTTCAAGTGAACATGTGAAGGGAAATTTCGTTTCACTAAGTCACACATGTGACAGTTTTCCCTTGGTTTTTAGGCAACCCATCATAATATGGTGTTGGTGTCAGGACACGTTCTGACGCAGAGATATTTTGAATTCCCGCCAAACACTAAAGCACATTGCGTTGCGTTACTTGTTAGGGGCAAATGACACGAGTGTAACTTAGGTATATGAAATTTTCCACCATATGTTGGAAAAAAGTTATTAATTGGTACTCCCCCTCTCACATGCCCTCGGGATTTTTAACGTCAATCCTGAGACATTTTGTATAGTTTTTACTAATATTCTGTAGTTAGGAAAGTCTTTCAGTATTTCAATTAAATACCTTATAAAAAACTACGTATAAATCATAAAATTAAAATAAATTTTAAATTCAGTGTAAATTAAATTTTCTTTATAAGAACGTATCAAGTCAGCTAGACTTTATGTGTATAAGAGCCGCCCCTCTCCCAGAAGAATCCTGGTTGAACCAGAAATTTTGCCTTTGGTCCCTTGAAGCATTCCGAAAACCGTTGCAAATATGTTTTTAAAGTAAATATCATCCATGATGTGACATATTTTTATGTAATATTACAGTATTTTATACTACGAATCGTTCAAAGAACATGTCACCTTTTCAATAAAATTAATATTTTTAAAAGTATATATTATATCACATTTGTTTCTCGCGAATATAATTGTCACCACTCTGACACCTAATTGGGGACGCGATTACAGCGGAAACGTTTCCCAAAAGTAAATGCATCAAAGCTGTGACCTTGTTACTGAATAACTAATGTATTTCGATAATTAAATTTCTTGTCAACCCGACAGTGACTCGAACCGAGACCCTTCTTTGAACAAATATAATAATTAAAATCAATTGATTATTCAGTAAGAAGGTCACCACTTGGATGCACTTACTGTTTGCGGAACATATTTTCGGCGTAAATGCGTCTCCAACGAGGTGACAGGGTGAGGAGAATTATACATCATAAACGGTCAATATCTGGCCTATGAAACTGTCAAAGAATCGGTCGTCTTGGTAGCTCAGTGGTTGAGAAACTGGGCGTAATCGAGGAGACCCGGGTAAGAGTTATCGGTCGATTTGACAATTCATTGAACAAATTTATGACTCCGGTCATTCTGAATAAGAATGCGTAAGTACAGTTTCGTCTGTGGAAGTTCATGGGACGGGCGAATCTTGCCTTGTGATCTACGATGCTTGAATAAATACTGAGAGAGTTTCTGCACAGGGACTCCAAATTGAGCGTGGATGTTAGTGCAGCTCTTTCTTCTTGTGGCGCAGGTGTACGCGGACGGCTTCCTGCCCAAGGAGGTGGACTTCATGGTGGTGGAGCAGCACCCCACTCTCCTCAACGTGACGTTGCACCCCGCGAAGGTAGGCGTGGACGGCGTGGGCGGCGGCGCGGGCCGTGTGCCGCCCGCGGCCGGGGGCGGGGGCCGTGGCCGGGGGGGTGCGGCCGCGCCCGCCGCCGCCCTAGGTTCGCGCCGGAGGCGCGCGGCGGCCGCGGCGCCGGGTCGGAGCGCGGGAGAGGGGCGGGGCCGGCTGCTGGCGGCCGGGCCCCGCCGCCCGGCCGGCGGAGCCGCGGGGAGAGGAGCCCGCGTGGCGGCCGTACGCCTTCCGAGACGGAGCGCCGACGCGGGCGCGGCGTTGGGGCAGGGGCGGGGGCGGCGTCCGAGGCGGTGGCGCCAGCAGCGGCCGCGGACGGGTGCGCGAGGCCGCGCGACGCCTCCCGGCCCCTGGCGTCGCTGCTGGCCAGTGTGCTGGGCCCGCTGGTGCTGGCGTCGTCGCGCGCGCTCTGACGGCGAGGCGAGTCCACAGCCGGAGATGCTCGAGACCGCTTGACTTTTATCGCCTCGATCGAGTGGTCGGAGGGAACGAGTAATCGGCGTGGCGGAGGAAGCCATCTTTCCGCCGCGGCCACGTAGGGCCTTCGTTCAAATTCGATAGGTCGTTCAAGCACTAGTCTTATGTTCATTTATTTATTAATATTTTAATTGAGGAGATCAGCCACAAACTTATAGCAGCTGCGGACGGCACTACTTGTAGCTACGCCACTGATGTAAATGCATATTGTTAGGCACTGCCAACAATGTTCTCAAAAGTTTAATGTTCATGGGTTCCTTCGTACATTGCATAAATGTGCAAACAGCACATCTGTATACACATAGTTGCAAGAGATGATACCTTCTAACAATTTCAATAAAATTGACATATCAATACAGATTTATGAACTGTGACCACTTGAATGACTAAGCTGATTTTTTATGAATCACAATTTATGCATTCGGGAGAAACAGTCGTGTGACAGGCGTTTCCAAAAGTAGTAATGGTAAATCGTATACCTCAATAAAATCCTCGGCTAGATCTCAGTGATCATTAAAACTTGAGAATAATTTGGAAAATCTTTTAGGTGATTAACATGATTTCCCCCCCCTATTGTTTACCATCAGCATTGCTAAAAATATAATCTAGAACAAACAAACAAACAAAAATTCTATATAAAATTACACATTGATATTCAGTGACAGTTGCTTATTAACATTCACAAGTTCTTTTAATGTCTTGTATTTGTTTAATTTTTTTGGCGCCAACTGTATTTAGTGCCCATATGAAATCTCTATGATGTCTCACTTCTAGTATAAACATTTGCTAGTTAGCAACTCTCCTACCGTCCACTGTTAAAATAAATAGCTTCCATAAAGAAAATACTATCAATACAGAAATTTTCTTCTGGAAGTATCACATAAAATTCACTGGAAGTGAAGGCTCCAGAGTACATTTGTGGAATTTCTCCTTTTGAAGAAGTAAAATTAGCAACTTTAAAAAGATGCTGTTGATAATTTATGAATTACATGAAAATTGATTTTCTTTTAATGACTGCTTAAGTTGCAAATGGAAGATTATGTAACCTTTTTTAAAAGGTTTATTTATTTTATGTATTTATTCTTAAAGTACAATGAAGGGCAGTAATATAGCATACACAATATGCCACTAAAATAATTATCAAACTAATAATACATTTTTTTATAGTCTCGTGTTATTTTCTTTAGATGGTATCTTCAACTGTCCTTTTATGAGCAGTCATTCAGTACCTGTTTTTGTTCTTAGTGGAAATAATATAGACAGTGTGAAACTATGAATTATCTGAAAATGAGGTTGCTACTTTAAAACATCCCTCTTAATTTAAGTTGAGGAAAACGGGTACAAACACTGTTGTACATTATACACTGTTTATGACAATTAGATCTCATAACTGAAGAGAAATTTCATTTTAGAGATTAAATTTTGCCCTATATTCCTTCAATTATCTCAAAGTTTTTTATAATTTACATTAGTAACTTATCAAATAGAATAGTTGATCTGAGATAATGATATGCTGAAACTAATCTTTGTTTGAAATGTGGTACATTTTTTTCTGAAATAGTGATAAAAGTCAAATGTCTTCTATTTTGCCTGGAGCATTTCTCATTTTCAGAGAAAAACTTAGCAGTCTCCTTGTCAAAATAACACATTCATTTTGAAATAATATAAATTGCTGATCATTCAACCAGATGACAATGTTAAATGAGCTTCAGAGTTCTGCCTACTTAAAATTGTTTTGTAAGCTTTTAACCTTTTTATAATTCAAAATTTGACTTTGATTTTTGCCTAAATATTTAAAGATACAATAACTTCATTAAAGGAAAGAAAGTCCTAATTCACCTGTAGGCAATATATTTCACTTCTGTAGCAACTAGTTTAACTTCTTTACATTGAAAATTGATTTCTTTTTATACATGGCACTCATTAAGTGAAAACTTAATTTACACTTGTGAAAGAAGTTTATTATTCATCTATAAAACATTTTTGCTTTATACAAATGCCTGAACTATAATTTTATCTCAATAGTAGATTGCATGAAATGTGTGAATGCATGCCATGAACATGTTTGAATGCATGCTTGTTTGCATACCAGTTAATCTATAATACATTCAAATAACACAGATAAAATAGAATTATGCAAGCATAAAAGACAAAAATTAAAATTATTTTGCCTTGCATTCTTGAAAATGGTGAGATTAATATTAAAAAACGAAAACATAGGCTTCCTTGGCTGGAATTGATGCTCTTCACTATCTAGGAGATGCCGCATCCTTGACTCAGTTCCTTTGTTTGCATTATCTAGAATATGACTTCTCCTGGACTATAGACTAATATTTATTTCGTATTTGTAAATTTACTTCTTTTCCTTTCTATCTATTTATTCTAATTTTTTTCTAGTGATACTTAAATTGTAGTTATGAAGTGTTTAGATAATGTGCTTAGAAGAGAAAAGAATCTTTTTTGTAGTAATGAAGTTTTTTGTGATGTAGAAGTATAAGAAGAATGAATGGTATTTTAATTAATGATTAAATCACTAAGCACACTTTATAGTTGTTGCTAAAGAAGTTCTAACAATTTTGTAGATTAATTTTGTATATTTATTTTATTAGTTGTATTGATTTTATTTGTTTCTATTAATCAAGGCTATTTATTCATGACTTCTATTATACTAAACAAATAATTTATTCTTGACTTCAATTATAACAAATTCAAAATACAATGATGCTAGGTAGCAACGTTATTACATAATAATTGCTAAAAATTGCTCAAAATATTTTATTCAATGAAAAAGCTGAACTATTTAACTACTCAAAACCATTGGATACATTAATATTTTTAATTCTTTGCCTCTTGTTAATTTTTCTTGCTTTATTTTACACAACAAAAATGATCACTTTCATCCTTCTATTCAGATGTAGATGTATTTTCATGCAGACTTTTTAGTTTTCGTATGATTAGAACCAAATTTTACAGTGTGTTCAAAAAAAAACTTAATGAAGCTCTTTGCATCATCATCTGGAGGTGATCACTAGTTTCTCCAAAAGGATATTGTGCAATTCTGCCATTTTGCTACAGAGCACACACCATGGATGAAACAAAAAAATATAAAATAAAATTAAAGAAATAAGCCTTTAAGCCTTTATTTGGTAAGAAAGTCCCAAAGTGCTACAGTACGAAGTTCTAAAAATGTTGCAATAACACCCTTGGAGGGAATTGTAGATTTAGGTGAGATAAGCTTTGAGAATTGGCTGTGCGAGTGTGTCCTTATTTGTGGTTGAAATTAGATATTCTTAATGTATGAATGCATGCACAAACTGAATGTCAGTTAGTGCATATTTCATTGTTCTCTTGCAAACTCTTTGTCTTTTGCTATTCAAAAATCTTTCAAATTAACTCAAATTTCTTATATATTATGTGTGCAAGAGTGTTGGTAGTTATTTCCCTACATAGAATGTTGTACTCGCTTGATGTGAAGAATCCTGGTGTGTAATTGGCATGTACAGAATTTATCACCTGTGCAATTGAAAATCATTTCCAAGCCCCATTAATGTACCTGCTACCAAAGCCATAGCTGGGAGAATACATGCTATCATTCAAAGATTATTCACATTTAGTGTTAAAAGAAAACAACCTGTCTAAATGACTTTCACTAAACCATTCCTACGATTTTCAAAAGCATCAAATCCTGGCTATGGAATTGCGTAGGTTCTAGGATATACAAACTTTTCTTTATCCTCTGTGTGTCTACAAAAGCGCTCCTTGCAATGCCAATTTTGTCCTTTCTATTGAGGGGCAAATTACTCTATAATGTTACAAAATCTGTGATTTTCTATCAAATTATGAAAGTACAATTTTGGCATATTAATTTGTCACACTAAAATAATATCTAACTATATATATAATGTAAATAAGTACACCACACAAGACATATCATTACGTCAATGTATAATCAAGAAAAAGAGACATAACATTTCTTCTGAGAAGTAGCTTAGGTCATTTTAGACAATATAGCTTAAGTGAGATTTAGTTGGATGTTCTTTAGAGATTTGTCATTTTGGAGTCTTTTGGGGAAATGTATAATAGCTTTGCATTGACAATAACTGTTTTGTTGTTGCCAAAAGAAATGATATGTAGAACTAAGATAATGAGATTATACTTTGGCACTCATCTTGTGATAGTTAAAATATTCACTCACCAATCATTTTGTTATCAATTTATATTTCGGGAATAAGTATTTACTCATGTACAGGTATAAACTACTGTAGATTGAAAAATGAAATGACATAATTCTTGTATCTTTAAATGAAAATATTGGACCAATTTTGTAGCATTGTACTTACCTGCTCAGACTACTGCTTAATTGCTTAGAAGCTTATTTCCATGATAACTTTCTTTGTCACTTTCAGTCAAGAAGTTTGTTATGGGCACTACTCATGTAATGTACATCTAATTATTCTCATTAAAATTCCTTCAAACTAACATATATCTTTAATAACTTCTCTCTAACCCAGTGTATGTTTTATTTGCATGTCTGAAAAGTCAAAAGTCTTCCACAAAGAGTAAACTATGAAGATTCCATTCACCAATATATATTCAATATATATATATATATATACCAATATATTGAAAATGGAATTTCTTAGATATTTGATAACACAGATTAAAGGAAAATTGTTTTGTCCATTTCTTTGAATGAAGGGGAAAGAAGTGAAAATAATTTATTTGTTAGCTAAAGTGATAATGGTTTGGAAGACTTATTGACATACCCTAAGCATGAGAGGAATGAAGCAGAATGGTTTCTGGGTAAAGAGTGTGATGACCTCATAAGCCTCTGTCTTCATTCTAAGAATATTACCTTAAATTATGCAATACATATTATTAAGAAAGAAGTATAACAATACAAAATGATTTTGTACTGCTTTCATTGTTCTGCTAGATGATGCACTAAGGAGTATCAGAAGGGATCTGGTAAGCCAATGCAAATGTGATAATTGTATTAATAAGTACTTCTTAATATAATGGGATCAAACATTTGGGATGGCTTGGGTGTACCAATGAGTGTTTGTTGTGTTTTGTATTGTTAGTTGACAGATTTCATTCAGTTCCACCAATTTATTTCAAGTATTTACTAATCAATATTTAACTACCATTACAAAATAATGATAGCTCTCTAGTTGCTTTTGCGTAACATTTGGAAGTTATTTTCTGTGATTGGTCTCAATAATAAGATATCAAAACTGTTGCCTTAAATTACACAATGTTTGGAAGCTTTATTTTAAATGACTAAGGGAAGGTGGCATCAAATTGGTGATTTGTTGTGCTTTGCATTAAAAAAGTATTATCATGATTTATCATAGAATGAGACATTGTTTTGTCATATAATTTTCAAATGAAGTGAAGTTTATTAATTTTATCAAATGGAAAATGAACAGTGAAGAACAGATGGTAATGTGTGTGTTGGTGTTTTTGTGTGGAATGCTGTTGGTATTTTATTCTATTCAAGTGAGTATTATGGATACGAATATGCATGAGCGTAGATTTAGAAATTTGAATATTCTCTCATGGTTTTAAAGATGTCTTAAAGAAGTATTCTCACTCTTTCTTTTCCACGATTAGAACTTTGGGTTGCAAGCTTTTTTTAACTTTTTTTTAATTTTTTTTTTTAATGCCTATATTTTGGCAGAGAGAATACTCCTTTGCTTATCTTTCATACAGTGATATGTTGAATTTATTTACACTTCACTTCTACATTTCAAGCATTCTGTTGGAGATTAGTGGTAATGTGATATGTTGTAAGTACTAACAGTAAATTCTCTCTTTTATTTGCTATTGTTCAATTATTAAACCTTTTGACTTAATTGTGATTATTTGAAAATTTACAAATTGGATGAAACATTTTTATCAAGAATATATTTTTACCAATCAACCACTCATTCAAAATTTTCTCTTTGTGAACTGTGAAAAAATTTTCTATGCATTTTATTCAATGTTAGCCATATTCAATTCTTTTCAGAAAAATTTTTTAAGAGAGCTGTAACTCACTTTTGAGAGAGAAGTATTTTAAGTTTGGAGTATAAATTTATTTTTATAGATTCCAAAGGATTGAACATCTGCAGAAAAAATGCATTGTGTAGTTACAAAATAATTTTATTATATACATCAGGGTGAAAGTAAATAATTAAAAAAGTAACTTTCATTGTTTGTAGATCAGCAGGCCTCAGAGTAGCTTTGCCATTAAAAGTATTTTTAGTAATTGTTTTCAACAGGGAGAGATAATTAAATTTACCCCTTGGATACTCTTGTAATTGTTATAAAAGTTATTATTTGCCTTCATAATCATCATCTTCATTATCACTTCAACAAGCATGTTTAAATTATAAAGGATGTAATGTGTTTACTTCATGTTTTCTGTTTGTACTGTCATATACCTTTTTGATTCTATTTTATGTTCATTTGAAAACAGAAAACTATTATTTTTTGACAACTAATAATAGTTCACATGGTCTTCATTGAATGTTGTGGTCTAAAATAAAACCCATTAGGCAAAAATAACCTCTTAGTATTTGAATATAACAGTAAATGCATTTTGTCTATGTATATTATTAAGTTTCACAAGTAATGTTTTCCTTCGAAAAAAAACCATTTCCATTCTGAAGAGTCTGTGGGCTTCACTGATAACTCAAACCTACCCCTCTGTAATTCATTAGTTGTCACCAATGATTTCTGTTACTCATGTAGACTGTTTTTTTCTGTTTCTACATTCTATTCATTATAATTTATGGGTGTCATTGCACCCTAAACTTTACGTCATTGGCATTGTGTATTCTTTGATTTCAGCCCAGTTCTGATCTCTTGTCTGCGGCACTTGTAACACCAATACCTTCAGCAGTGGTGGTGGATGAATCAATTGTCTTCCCCACTTTATAGCACAGAATGTGGTTTTTGGTGTAAGTAAGCATGCTGTAGAATAAGCCAGTCAGCCAATACCATGGGAATATTCTGCCTTCTCTATTCCTCATTTTGAGAGGTAGTGAGAAAATTATTGCTCTCCCTCTACCCTGCTTTTTCATATAGATTTTTAACTATAGACCTCATGGTTAACAGAAGAGCATAATCTACTAATTGTATAACAATGATTTTGTTATGAGAACATACTATATCAAATCTGATAAAGGTATCAAAATGGTTTGGCTGATTGGACGGGGTTAATATCTTTCTATGTATATATGTAAGTACTGGCTTCCAAATATAACTGCTTCTGTATCTTTTGGTTTTGTAGAGTACAAGCTTTAATTGCTCTTTATTGAATATACTTTGCTCACTAGAATATTTAATCTGCAACTTCATTCTTAGAAATTAAAAGTAAACTAGAATATATAATGAAATATTTTTATCAATATTGAAATTAAAGAAAGTGTTATTCTTTTATTTCTTGAAGTTCAATTTTGATGTGAACTAATAGAATTAACATATGAATGGTTACTCTGTTCTTTCGAGCTGTGTACCTCTTCATTTATTAGAAAAAAAATTAATAAGTGCAGCAAAATGTATTTATTAATTAAAATATTTATTACATTTTTCTTTAATTGATGTATTCTACAGTCAAAACCAGATTACTCTGTTATTTTCCAAAAATAACTTTAAATTTTTTTTTTTTAAGTTTAAGGAGTCCTTTTTAATCTCACAAAACTGTACTAGTTGAAACCCTACATATTACTATCTAAAATGTGGCAATAAACATAGCTGATCATACCAAACAATGGGAAACAATTTTTGTTCCATTGTAAAATCTTTACAAATAGAATGAGCAGATTATGATAACACATGCACACCACAATTCTTACTTGAACTATTAATCCAATTAACACAGTAGATTTAAAAGATCACTAGTATTGAATTTCTTTTGTTGTTGTATGTAAGGTACACAAGCATTTGATTTGGAAGCCAATGAATCTTCTTCAATGTCTACTATATTTTCAAGAAAATTAAGATATTGAGGTTAAAAGATATAATAGCCTTTCATTTGTTCTTTATGTAATGATTGTAATAAAATGCTCATGGTTTCTTGACTTCTGACTAAACTACTTGTTAAGACCTTAGCTCTGACCAAACTCCAAATCTCTTCCACATCTTTTAAAAACTTATCATACTTACAACTGCAATGGTAGAATTTTTTTGACTCGGTAAAGGAGACAAATTAATGTATAAAATAATTTTGTTACTTTTTAGGATAGTCAAATTCAATATATCCTATTTCTAAAGACTCCTTTTATGTGAGATATTGCTAAGTCAAGGTGGAAATGAAGAAAAATGTTGGAACGAATAAAAGTGACATTCTTAATTTATATAACTCTTGAAGTGACAGGAGCTTTTTTTTCTGCATAATGCAACTTTACAAGAGGCCAGGTAGTGATGTGTCTAGATAACATTTTTGATTTATTTATAAGAGACTATAAAAATGTACAGTCCCAATTCCAATTCCAAAATCCAGAACTATGAATTGTCAACTTAATTTATAAATTAACCAAGATAGGCTCACAGCTAATGCTAAAGTCCTTTTAAGATATTCCTTATGAACATAGGCATGCATACAGGAATGCCAAGGGTTGGTCTTGGAAATTTTAAAAGGGTCTCTGTAACCTTATGTAATAAAATGTTTTATTTCAATAAATAAGTTCAATCTTTGGTTTCCGCACATTTTAAAATAAATTGGGGGCCAAGAACTGTAGTTGGACTCCCTTTATTTTCGCTGCACGTTCTTCTGCTAATGATTAGAGTCTGTATTTTTATGTAATTACATTTTTTGTCTTTGTATATTCAGCTTTCAAAATTGTGATCTTGGCAAATCAAGGCAACACAGTATCCCAATTTGTTTGATTTTCATTTTTACATATTTTGTACTATATTATATTTTTTCTTATATCTTACAAATTATGTAAAACTTTTGTTAATCAACCAATTTTCTATAACTTATTTCTCAAAAAATATTTTATATACAAAATTAGCATATTTTTTCTTACACAACATCAGAATTGCGTTGATGAGAGGTGTCGTATGTGAACACAGTCAGATGCAGGCAATCTGTGTGGGTTAACTTCTGTCAGCACTACATGTATGATGCAAGTGCTCATGAGTGCTGAGAATATGATCTTTAGTCAAGGAATGTATCAATGGCATTTTTCTTCACATTTAATTCCAATTTCTGAAAAATTTTGGATGTAACAGACATGCGAAAACATTGTTGCAGTGAGTGTTTACAGATCATTGAGTTCCCACATTCGAATGATGGATATCATTACTCAAAAACATTAAAAATTAACTTAAAAACGTTAATCCAGTAGGCCAGGCCATACTTATTTTTAAAATTGGTTTAGTAAATGATTTATTAATGTAATTTCAAATTGTGAAAATTTATATTGTTTGAAAATTAGAAAATAATAGTAGATTTTTATTTAATGTATTATATTTCTCTTTTAAATATTTATTACATATTTAACTTTTCACACAACATATTTTTCTGGCCTCTAATGATCTTTATTGTGATAGTGTTCAGAGCCAGCTTGCAAAAAGAATTGTCAAAGAGTTCTTTTTATACTGTTCTTCTCTATCTAGATCGGCAAGGTTGTCAAGAATGTATTGCCAGTGTGCAACATAGGAAAAGTTATTGTTTGTTGTGCTATGGCTAGAATCTATGTAAAAATTAGTGTTTTGGATATAGAGCATTCTGTTTTAACATCTTGATTAACTAACTACAAGCTGTGTCACTGGTTCTATTTCCTATTTGTATGGATATTTTGGCTTTGTTTTACATTTACCAGGTGATTTGGATAACCTTTAGAATTCATAAAGTACACAAAATCTGTCTTGACTGATGTTATTGAAAAAATTCTTGTAATCTACAATTAATAGAAAATGCATTGGAAAGTTAAATTCTCTTCTCTTTAGAATAAGTTGTTGTAGAACGTAGGTACAGTGAGAGCAGAATCTTCCCTTCTTAAACATGCATTAAACGTCTCTCAGATTCACTTCATTTATTGAATTTAATTATTGTGCCATTAAGTTTACAAGCTGTGTTTAGTAAGCTGGCCACTATCTTGGTAGTTGTTTTCATTCCTATATTCACCCTTCTCATAAATCGACATTATGACACCTTCTTTCAATTTTCTTGGAATATGGTATATGATCCAACACACATTTAATGTGTCAAGCAGTTATTTTATTTCTTGGGAGGCATGTTGTACGAGTTCTTAATTAATTCTCTCAGTTCCTGATGCTTTGTTATTCTTGAGAGATTGACATGTGATTTCTCTCTCTTCATATGTTTTGGGATCAATATCTATTCTTGGCTCAGTAAACTTTATTACACTTTCGTTTCATATTTTAGCCAGTCTTCTGTACTTTATTTATTTAATGATATTGTACTTCTCTCTTTCTCACTCTCCAGTACACAGTAATTTTAAATTTTTAAATGCCATGGATAGCACTCCATTTACACAATGTTCTATACAGCTTAATAAAACTTTATTATTTTTTTTTTAGTTTTTTAATTTTTTTACCTCTCATTTTGTTGTTGCAGATTTACATTTGTATTTTTGTATTTCACTTTGTGGTTAGAGATATTTGAAATTAGTTTCCTTCTTTTCTTTTAAGACATCTTTGTTTCTCCATTCCATGTTTTGAGACTAGTTTGGTGTTCGAACTTCCTTCCGAATGATTCTTGTGTTGTATTATTAATTACAGTTTTAAAGTCTTCCCATTCTTCATTTAGATCTATATTTATAACTCTATGTTCAATGTCTAGAACAGTACAGCGTGTGTGTGTGTATCTGTGTGTGTGTGTGTGTATCTGTGTGTGTGTGTATCTGTGTGTGTGTGGGACTAGAAGGATGACATAGGGAACCCTTGACTATACAGAAGACGTAAAATCTCGCGATCGTGCATAATTAAGCGGGAAAGAAACTACCCGAATTTACTTTAACGTCATTGCCGACCTTCGACTTCGTGGATAAAGAACCAAAGTGAAATATGGTATATTTAAATTATAACTCAAAAGCACCAATACATCTACTATTTTTATAAACGTTATTCCTTAGACTTTTATATAAAAAGTAATTGGAAAGAACTTTTCAGAAGTTATTATCTTACCGTTTTCCCTTTTTCAAATTCACAAATATTTTACTACATCGCAAAAAATCACGCAAATATAATAAACAAAAATCGGAAGGCCAAAGAAGCATAATTAAATGTTCGGTTGTTATTATGAGGTCTGTGTAACAAGTATTTCACGAGTAAAGGGAGAAGCATCTGAAAACATCTAAACATTATATGTTTTAACACACACCACACATTACCCTATACTTAAACAGACATTTTTTTGTTCGGCACAGCAAGGATTCAGGTGTGATGGTCTGATATATTACTCGTGGGCAAACCTATTGTTTCGTGATAACTATTTGTTCTTTCCGATTAGCATCTATTATTATTGTTGTCGGTCGTCCGTCATTATTATTATTATTAATTATTATTATATTATTTTTTATATTTTGTATCATAGTACTGTTATTATTATTATTATTATTATTATTATTATTTTCTCATCGTTTATATGTCAAGAAAACAGCAGGAACTGTTAAGTCACGACAGGAAGAAGAAGATGCAGAACGGCGGCGACGGAAATCGGTGAGGTACCTATTTGAGCCTCGATAAGGTGTGTCAAGAGGCGGTGCGGTAAGCCACCTATGCGCGCAAAGGTCCCTGAAGCGCTCCGCTCCGAGGAGCAGTTTACGAAGAAGACTTCCCCGTAATATTTCGGTGACGTGGCGAGACACCATACCTCATCTCAAGCGATGCATGCTAGACGGCGGTTCCGCGGGAAGGAATAGGAGGAAAGGGAGGGTTTTTAGTGGGTCGGCAATAGGCTAAGCTATGAATTCCACACGCAGCGGGGTTGCGAACCCCGCTGTGTTTTAGAAAGATTTTCCCCACTGCCCACGGGTGAAAAAAAAAAAGAAAACACGACACACAGATACATACAACACACACAGAGATACAGACCACACACACACAGAGATACCACCACAGCACACACACACAGAGAGATACACACACACACACACACAGAGACGATTACACACACATTAATTCACCACGAGCAGAGATCCCAACACAAATCCACATACACACAGAGATACACACACACACACAGAGATACAACACACACACAAGGACAGAAGATACAACACAACAACACACAGAGAATCACCACACAACACAGAAAGCTGATACACCCACACACACAGATAACACACACAACACATGGATACACACACACACACAGATACACACAACAAGAGCACAACACAGCACTACACACACACACACACAGATACACCCACGACACACCACAGATACACACACTCTCCCGAGCACACACACAGATACACACACCACACACACAGATTACACACAGACACACACACACAGATACACACACAACACAACACAGATACACACACACATCCACCAGATACCACACCACAACATTTTGCAGAGTCACCACACAACACACAGATACACAACAACACACACAGATAGACAGACACCAACTGAGCCCAGCACTGGCTATCCGCAACTGGCAACAGATTACACACAACACACAGATACCACACACAAACACACCAGATCCACACAACACAGATACCACGACACACACAGATACACACACACAACAACAATCAGATAACACACACACACACAGATACACACACACACACAGATACACACACACACACAGATACACACAATCACACACAGATACCACAACACACACCACAGATACATCACACACAACCACAGATACACCACACACACAACAGATACACACATCACACACACAGTATACACACACACAGATACACACAACACAGCATGCAGATACCAAACAAAGGGTAGGTTCGGCGTTACACAGATACACACACACACAGATAACACACCCACACAGATACACACACACACACACAGATACACACACACACACACAGAATACACACACACACACACAGATCACACAACACAGATACACAACACACACAGATACACAACACACATACAGATACACACAAAATCACACAAGAACACACCACACACAGATACACATAACACCACACAGAACACAACACACAACCACACACAGGATCACACACACACAACAGGAGGATACACACACACAAGCGAGAGTCTGAGAGTTACACACACACATCACAAACACACACACACAATAACCACACCACACACACAGATACATCACACACACACAAGATACACACACACACACAGTATACGACACAACACACACACAATTACACACACACACACACACAGAACACACACACTACACACACAGATACACACACACACACACACAAGATACACCACACCACACCACACAATAACCACACACCACACAATACACAAGCACACACACACAGATACACACACACACACACAGGATACACACCACACACAGATACACACACACACACAGATACCACCACACACACAATTACACACACACAGATACACACACACACACACAAGATACACACACACACCAGAATACACACACAGGAGGAAAGGAGAAGTTTTATGGGTAGGCATAGGCTAGCTATGAATCCCCACACGCTGCGGGTGCGGCCCGCTTGTCTTTAGAAGATTTTCCGCCTGCCACGTAATGAAAAAAAAACAAAACACACAACACACATCACAGATACACACACAGCAGATATCACAGCACACACACACGATACACGACACACACACAATACACACACACACACAGGATACACACACACACACAATAACACACACACAGCACAGATACACACACACACACACAGATACA
>BOPP01000065.1:3405039-3420549 GCA_017312745.1 Gryllus bimaculatus | reverse complement strand
AGGAACCACCCGACGGGGAGTTTCACGTGTCCGGGGCGTACCAAGTAGCAATGAAGAGGAACGGGATAACAGGGGAAAATGAGAGTGTCTCGCAGCTAAAATTTAAAATTCATGCGAAGGGCGGGCCCAAGGGGACTTTTGCCACCCAGACGGTGCGCAGATGAATATAGGATGTTGCAATACTCTGCGAAGCAGGTACAGAAAATATGTCGGTCTTCAGTCCTGGGTTTCGGAATTGGCGAGCTGAACCGAGCTGCAGTATGGGATATGTGGTTAATGTCCAGTCGCAGTGGTGTTATGCAAGTCCCAAGGGATGGATTTCACCCTGGGATGTCAAAAGGTTTCGTGTAATACTTCTATAGTGTCTATGCTTTGCCAAACCTAGTTGGCATCGCCTTTGAGGGAGTTCGAGAAAATTACTCCCGATCCGCTTAATAGATTGGACGCGAGAGAAAAAAGAAACGAAGGGCCTTTGCGTTAGTATGGGCTGGGGGAAAAAAAGCTTTGTTGTGTTTTTGGTTCCCCCCCCCCCCCCCCCCCCCCCCCCAATTTTTTGTGGGCCATTTGGGGGGGGCCACGAGGTGGGCAGCAGAGTACGAATCGACGCGGGTGGATCTTCTCGGGTGGTTCCTCTTATCTTTGCAGAGCACACATCTCGCCTCAGCGCTTTTGCAAGCCTGACGCAAGTGGCAGTCTTCTCCGCATCTGTGTGTGTGTGTGTGTGTATATCTGTGTGTGTGTGTGTGTGTATCTGTGTGTGTGTGTGTATCTGTGTGTGCGTGTAAGCTTATTTCAATTTACAAAATTTGAGGATAGTTCTCAATAACGTTTTTCTTTAAAGTATACTATTTTCCTTGCCCTTGGCAGTACGAATTATAATTTGTAAGTTATTTTTCTATGATCACTACATTTTCAGACATAATAACCTGTACTTATATCTTAATGCTGTTAATGCTATTTGAATGTATATACAGTATAGTATTTGGAGGTCAATTTCTTCTGAATGTATTATCATAAGCTTTTGACAGATTTATAATTTTACTATCTGTAAAAGATTGAAATTGGGGTAAAAGGTGTCTAATGCTAATACTAATACTAACATTAAAGACTACTTCAGTAATGTATCACATAAAAAAAAATAATTTTTCATTTTACCTATGTAAGACAAATCAGACAATACTTCAATTAATTTTTTGCACGATACTTGACTTAATAATCTCATTATAGTTCAACATTGAGCAGCAAATCGACTGATTTTGCATGTAGTCTATACAAACTACCATTTTTTAATGTTCTATTGAGAAATCTTTTTTGGATTGTTTGGAGTCTAAATTGTAGGTAGCACCTAATGGCTACCAACAAAAAGACTCTGAATGAATACACAAATTTTGCCTCTTGATTCTTTAGTTTTTTTGTTTATCTACTTAATGAAATTCTAGCTCACATTCATTGTAACATAAAATTAAGAGCCAAATTCATTATGGTAATTGGGCATCAAAACATAATAAAATTTTGCCTCATATCACACAGATTTAATACTTATCTCAAAAAGTTTTTCTTTGTAATAATACCAACAGTTCCCTGGTTTCACAGTTGTATATTGCCCTTTTGGGCTGCAACCCTTTGGCTTGGATGGCACAAAAGGGATGTTAACTTACAAAAAAATCTAATTTTCTATTCTAACTTAATCTATTATAGAAGCAAACTCTTTGGCCACAAGCTGAAGATTTAATTTGTGTATTGTCTAGATAATAAATAAAAAAATGATAACATTTAAAAGTCTTGAGTGAGGAGAAATGAATTTCAAAGGCTCATTGATTCCTATTCTAAAGGACTGGTTACTAAAACAGTGATCATTTTATTAATTATTATTAACAGTTTGCAAATGTATACATTAGAAAACCTATTTTTAATTAGGAAGCATTAAAAAATTTTAAAATAATTTTTTAATAGGAAATTGTCATTTTCTACATAGTTTTTTACTATTACACCCTGTTAATAATAATTAGGATTATTAGCAATTGTAAAGGATTTTAAATATTAAGTGATAAGCAATTTAAATATTAACTCCAAATAAACTATTTCTCTACCTAGTCGATTTTGATGTAAATGAGATTTTAATTCATAAAATATTTTTTAATTCACGATCAGAATTTAGATAAGAAATTATATTAATTTTTCTTGTAGAAAATCTTATAGGGAAGAATAATTCATTCAAATATTTTTAATTGCATTTAGCTGAAAAAAAAGAGTAAACAAATTAGCTCAAGCTACCAAAACAAAAAAATAAAAAAAAATTGAGAGAAACTTCTCCATATTTAAATTTTTGTATTATTAGTAAATTATTTATAAGTCTGAGATATAATTTGTTACATAATGTTTAAAATATATGGTAATGTCTCATCAGTTGATTTAACATTTAACTCCTCTCTTTATGTTCTCTTGTGCTTAGAGAAAAAAATTGCGACATTTTGAAGTCTTGGTTGAGGAGAAATAATCTCCCCATTTTACTTTACAATTCTGAATTACATTTACTGAGCAATTTTGGAGACCTTTCTTAATTTTTGAAAAAGAAAACAAAGTATGTAGGTATGCTCTGAAAAATTCTAAATTTACTACTGGGATCTTTGTATCTAGCAAGAAAACTGGAAAAAGGAAGGAAGAATTTTGAAGATTGACGTAATTTAAGAAAGAGTTCCTTTCAGAAAACTAATTCAAATTTGACTGATTTCCATTTATTCAATAAAAGTAATTAAAAGAGTTTGGTGAAGAGTAGTATGTTTATCATTTATTTAATATGTTATTTCTTGAGTTCAAAATATGTTACTACATGACAACTACTTCATTTCGACCATGGGTGAGGTTGTTTGCTTGTAATTGCAGGTATTGCAAATTTGTCCTCTTAGCCTTCCTAGACGCATCTTGAAGGTGGGGTATATCATAGATTAACACCATGTTCAATAATGGGTAAATTACGTTATGCCACAAATGGACGAATCAGGAACAGGGCTTTTCATGATGATTGCTATCTCATTTATCATTGTGTGCAGACCAAAATTGGCGTCGCGTTGTATGTATTTACTGTCTGCTGTGGAGGATTCAGAAAGTGTATGAAGGAGAGGACCATTTTCAGTTTGGATACTCCATATACATGTACTTGAAATAATAATACACAATTGTAATGTGTATTATATTGGGAAAACACCTTTCGGATATGTTGCCATCAACACAGTTGAATAATGGAATGTTTCACAATAAATGTAGTCTTCTGGGGCAAGAAGGAGAGTCGAAAACTTTTGACTTTACTACAATTTCAATTGAAATATCATTGTCAGTGTAAGAAAGTCCTTTGCCCTACAGATAAACTGTGCATAAAAGGTAGCGTGAAAATCGGTAGTAATGCGTCATTTCGTTATATGAAATTTTCCAATATAAGTTCATTGGCAAAAAGCGATAATTTTCAACCCCTCTGCTTGTCACAGAAGTTTGTAACATTCATTGTGACACCTTTATGTAATGACTGTTTTGAATAAATTGAGTTAATAATACACAATTTGTTCTGTGGTGGTAGCAGATATCTTGTGGTTTTCCATAGTCTGAGATAAGAAATAATTATCGACAACAATCACAGATATAATATTTATTGTAACATACCCAAAATTAACGTTCGGGAAACACTTTTCCCATCTTCAGTGGGTCGTGCCCAAGCAACGTGGACTAGCTGAACCCGGCAGACATGGTTCTGCCCTTCACCTCCCTTTCTCTCTCTTCGCCCCCCCCCCTCTGCCCACAGCAAAAATGTAGTAGAATGTTCAAAAAATCACATTGTGTAGATTACGGTGTGAGAAAGTTTTTTTTATGCCGTTGGCCTCAGCATTTTAGTTTTTAATGTCCTAGAACGCTTCGTGTGGGAGTTATTTAACAATATATATTTATAAAATCCTGCCGAGTGTGTTACGGGTTGCATTCGACATGAATATATTTAGTTGAGTTGTAATATGTTGTAATGAGCTGTAACCTGCGAGTGACTGTCCTCTTGTCAGTCCGACACGGTTAGAGCACTTCCGGTCCACTGTTCTAATTCAGAAAGAAACATACTGTTAAAAAACAGGCGATTGTATATATGTAATAAAACCTACTCATACAAAATGTAAAAAGTAGGTAGTTACGGAAACAACGTTCTAATGAATATAATGTTTAGGCATTTTAGCGATATAAAACAAAAACTGTGTCCATGGGTAGTATCTAAAATGCGTTTAAATGTCTTGTTTTTAGATATGTATTTTTTAAACGTTAAATCGATTCTAACAGACGCACAGATCAATTTTATTGGACAATACATTATACTTATCATAAACTGAGTTACATGCGTGTGTCCGTCTGTTCGTTCGTCGCTCACGTTAGCGCCCTTCCCGATAGAGTTAAACTATTTTTGAGCGGATGCTCCTACCGGAGTCGCGGACTACACTGAGTTCAACCATCGACACTGTGCAATGGCACCGCCCCGCCGTCGTCTTTCCATTCTATCAGCGCTATTACTACCTAGTTGATATCGTGCAGCTATCGCTCTCTCGCTGTAGTCTCCCAGATCAGCATTAGTTCACATTACCACGTTCCCCAACACGCCCTGTACTGCTCGACGCCACTTTGGGTTACACGGCAGCGGTCAGCAACAATGAAGCTAGTGTGGGTCGGAAGTTTGAGTGGAAATTGAATTAAAATTAAAATGAGAACAAGCAAAAATATAATAAAATGTTCAAGAAGATCTCATCCTGTATTTAACGGTGGCAGACGCGTTTCTTTGAGATCATAGACCTCAAAATTTTAGTTTTTAATGCCCTAGAACGCTTCATTTGTGAATCTTGCTGTGTGGTGCGGGTTGTATTTGACATGCATAAGGCGTTTTTTTCTTCTTTTTTTCCGTGACCTTTAATGGTTATTCGACTATTCCTGGCGGAGATGAATCCAACAAATCATATGTAATTACAATTGGTCCAGCCATTCTTGAGTTATAATTGGTTTAATCAACACAACTTTGTTATATATATATATATATATATATATATATATATATATATATATATATATATCGGATATTTAGGAAATGTTTTTCACTACTGTTACTGATAATTTAAACAATTTACTAATTTTGTTTTTAATTGCCAGCGACATTGTGTCGGCTGCCACAATTAATTTATTTCAAATTCCTTTTTAATTAATTTTACCGTTCAACAATGTCTCTTTATATTCATCTACTATTTCTGTTTGATGGACATCAAAGTCCTACAAACAACACACACAACAATTCTTTCTCAACCTTAATGTTAACTTATATCTAAATATAGCTTGGTCTTGTTATAATATTTTCATTAATGACTTTCTACCACGTATTGCCTAAACTTCCCTTTTGAAGAATTTACAGCAATCTAGGCGTTGTCAATGACGTCAGCGACTGTTCCATATTTCCATATGGAGCTCCTCTTACGTCCACACTGATGTTTAACTTGCATTCCTATTCTTATTCGCCACCTAATTATCTCACGAGTATTACAGTCCTTCTCCGATAAATTGCATTTAAATTATTTCGCTATTATCTTATTATACGTGGACCACATGCCCATTTTCTATCTCCACCGACAAATTACAAAAATATTTAAGTTTATTCTTCGACAGCCAACGATGATTCTTCTACCAAATCCAGCATAGTTCTCACCAACTACAAACTATTTCTGCACAATGCCTTGACGGCCATCGATCCACACTCCGCGAATTCTTGCATAATTCTGACTAAAATTGTTAGTTTATACCTACCCGGCCTAACTGGCTTACTTGTTTCATTGTTATCTTTTTCATCGATGCGCTCTTGTCACGCGTAACTATGCACCGAAAACGTATTTTGCCCCCTGTCAACAAAGTCCTATACTATTTATCTGCTTTATTATTTTTAATTCATAAACTTTCCAAAATTTACTTAATCCAATTAATATTTGGATTTTCAGAGGCCTCATATTCTCAATGTCTCAGTTTCATTTCTCATGCGTCATCGTGCAACTCCTTATATTTCGCAAGTTATTTGACATTAAAGTTTCGTTTACAAATGCCAAAAATCCTTTTAGGTTTTGCCTATCCTCAATTGCCGGCTCCTGTTATGTTGTAAATGTTTGAGTGATCCACATAGCTTGGGAAAGGCCTACTGAAGATGGGAAAAGTGTTTCCCGAAAGTTAAACTTTGGGTATGTTATAAATATAACTGTAATTGTTGTGGATAATTATTTCTTATCTCACAACACACAATTTGGTTTTTTTGTTTGTATGGGGGGTAAACGTGTGATATACGTGAATAGTGGCGTGTAGAGCAAAATTCTGAAAGAAAAAAAAAATTGCTTTCAGTCGACGAATAAAATTCTCTTATAAAGGAGCACATGACGTCAGCAAGCATGTTAAAGGCGTACACATCATCAGTCCCATACAAAGGTGAATCGCTTAATTACGGCAATATGTGGACGCAAGTCCTAACAATGGAATTTCCAGAAAGACCTTAATTTTATGACGTACTTAGTTGAATATATATTTGTTACAGCAACGAGCAGACGCCAAGACCTTAAATTATAGTAAAGTGCAAATGCCCTAGTAAAGTATTTAGCTAATTGAATTAATTCTAATCAGAGTAACTACTAGGAGTGCAGCGATGTACCACACAAAGTGTGCTGTCATTGCAACGTATTGTTTTCTTGTAAGGACGTATTCAATGCAGTCTATGTCGTATGTGTAAGGACGTATTCAATGCAGTGCCGTCAATGTCATTATTACAATATAAAACAAAACCTATTTCAGTCATGTAAATTCTGTGTTTATGTATGGGGATGTTTATTTATGGGGGAACGCAAAACCTGTGTCAGAACATTATCCTCCATTCTTTTAAGTTTGTGAGAGATTGTTCTCATTCTTACGAAAATTGGTAGTAGATACGAGTAGCCTATGGATACCATTCTAAATATTACAGTAAATGACTTCTATTCCATGATTAAATATATGCAAAGACGTGAATTATAGGCAATAATGCCACACTCTTAAGAAGAAATTATGGCTAGTGGAGTGAAAATGATCGATTTTCGAACATTAACCCACTATTTCGCTCGGTGAAGAATGGTCTGTACTTGATTTTTTGAAGTGCTACACATTAGATTTCCACCATTGCTCTTTTCTGTATTCTTTTATTTTTATTGTATAACTGTGCGACCTGTAATGTAGTGGTCAGACCACTAGATTTCGTGGGTATCGAGGTATACAGAATGTTTCAGAGTAACTTCTAGGCCATTAAGAGGAGTCGAAGATGATCACAATTTGTCAACGAGCATGCGGTGGAAAATTCCATATAACTGAAGTTGTATATGAGACCTTTTCCACTGATAGGTAGAGAATGATCATGCATTGGTGTTTGGAGAATTACGTTCTGATGCAGTCAAAGCGATTTCTTCAGTCCCCAAATACCAATGCAAAATAGTTGCCAAACGAAGATAAATGCCCCATGTGTATCTTCGTTATATGAAATTTACCCCCAAATGTTCATTGGCGTCAAAGAAGTGGCGTCTTCCATCTTCCCTGTAGCCCAAGAAGTTTGTCACATTTATTCTGAGACATCCTTACATCTCGATGGTGTGGCAAAAGCATAGAGACCCCTAATATAATAGTAATATTAGAGCTATAAAACACTGTAATAGCCGACCAGGATGATGAGGTGGCGAAGACCGTGTACTGACCCAGCGCTTCGGTCCCAAGAATCGTGGATTTGAGTCCCGCCTTGGGCATGGTTGTTTGACCCTTGTCTCTCATGTACGTGTTGTCGGGGAGGGCCTCGCATTGTGCTGACCACAGATCAGAGGAGCCCGCGAATTGTGTTAATGTCTAGTGGATGATCAAATATTCATCCCATCGGGACGCAAAGGGTAACCGGCAATCGGCGGACGAAAAACCCTAAGAAGAAGTAATATTGTATTATTGGTGTGTAAAACATTTAGTGTAGGTTTATATTAATATAGCATTTAATGATTGAAATTATCGTTGTTAAGAACGTTATCCCATGTTCATTATCATAATTCTTAAAAACCGTTTCACTCTTCACAGAATTGGCTGTTCCAGCTGGGAATGGAACTCAAACCTGCCAGTAAAGTACGCCCAGTTGCTCTAACCTCTCGAGCTATCGAGACATAAACTCTTTGAACAGGGTTTAGGAGTTAAAAATTACTGAGACGGGTACACTTGATATTTCCCCACCTGTACACATATTCAAACATACTTCGCATAAATTGTTATAAATTATCTCCTGGGTCGAAGCGGTAATTGGCAATTGCGAAACGGGAACATGTCACGTAATTGTTAAAACTTACAAAGTACCATAATTATATCCTACACAGAACAAAATTATCCTATAAAATGATGAATATCCTGAGGGATGGCAACACTGTAGGGCAGTGTATACTTCGATTTATTTCGTGTCCTTTGTCAGATCATCAGATATAACGGTGTCATCGGAAGCTTAATCGTCACTACAGTGCGCGTCACTGTGGTGACTTTCGAGCTCATTGGATGACACCGGTGACAGCTGATGAATTGCTAAGGGCCCTGTGAATAAATGTAGGCAGGGCGCTGACCGCCATCTTGTGTCGCAGCGATTGGACGGCGGGGGCGCTGGCTTCTACCGGCCGCAGCAGCAGGGCGGCGGCGGCGGCGGCGGCGGCGCCGGGGGGAGCTTCCTCGGCCGGCCGCCGCCCAACAGCAAGCCCAGCGAGGGCGCTGGCGGCGGCTTCTTTTCCTCCATCAGCAGCGGCTTCAACAGCCTCGTCAACAACCTCTTCGGCTGAGGCCCCGCGCCCGCCGCTCGCTCAGCCAGTCGCCACCGCCGGCTGCTTGCGTCATCGCCGCCGCCGCCGGCGATTGGCTCGCTTGGGCCGGCGACAAACGACGATCTCTACGCGCCGCCAACGCCACCGCCGGCGCTCGGGTCTGGCCTCTGTCCGTCAGCGCCTAGCAGCGCCTTGAGATAGCCTCCGATAACGAAAGACATTGCAGAATGTATGAGATGCTAGTGATCCGTATTGTGGGAGTCTGTGCAGTGTTGATGTTCGGATGACATGTTAGTGCTGAATTTCTTATGCATGATTGTGACAAAGTTTAGTTCGAATTTAATTTTGTATTCGAATGCTTTCCGTATGAAGAAAAAGTACGAAACTGGCTGTATTTATTGGCCTGCTCTGGTGATGGCGACCAGGTTGTTCATGCATTTTTCTCAAGTTTTCTGGGTCCTACAGTATACTAAAGGAAGTACTAAAGGGAAGTAAATGCAGATCCCAAGGTTAGGGCGTGCTTAATGCCGGACGATGACGACTTGAAAGATGATGTACTACCATCCCGAAAAAAGATATGTTCGTCGTAAAATAAACGACAAAGAGAGAGGGAGCGATATGTTTTCCATATGTGGATATTACAAAAAACAGAAGTATGAATGTTAGAGCTAATATTAATAGTACGTTTGTGTAGTTTACTTTATCTTACAATGCAGTCGTTACTACTCGCTCCTATTTTATTTCTGATAATGTAACGAATGGGAAAGAAATCTCTCTCATGTATTATCACGACAGTCCCATTTAACTTGAGATAAATCTCCTCCATAAACTCTCTTTTTCATAGAAGTTACGAACATTGACATGAAACATGAGCACGTTTCTTCAGTTGCGACTCCGTCAGTTTTGGCCTTAAGATGTTGAACGATTTTCTGATACTACGTCATAAATATATGGGTGGCAAAATATAGCCAGGAGATTCAGTATGACGACGTGTTCGAAGAAACAAATAATATATGAAGAAAAAATACGTAAAATTGCTTATATTTCTAAAGTTGATTTTAAATCTCATTAATGTCTCAAAGCCTGTGACATGTCCTTTTATCATTAATTGTTTGTTCAAATATTCGTCTCCATGAACTTGTAGTAAATCAGGGAGGATACAAAATTCATTCATGGAGGACGTGCAGTCAGTAATATGTTTTGAGCGCATCCTTGCTCTGAGTTAAGAAAATTTAGGGAAGTATACGAGTAGTAGTTTGCAATGAAAATGTTTCAATATTGAACAAAAACAGGTTTTTTGCCGGTATATTTTTTCACCTAAGACTCTTCACTTGCTACCATTTCCATTGTTTCTAAAAAAAAAAACTGAACTATAATTGATTATTATTGTTATTATTATTATTTATTATGTATTATTTAAGGAATCCTTGTGAATATCTAGAACAACCTGGCCTTGACGTAGTAATATTTTTCTGTTAAGAGAGTATCTCATAGATTAGTGTTTACATTTTGGGTTTTCTTAGAGTGTGAACGCATTTTATGTTACTAGAAATTGATTTTTACTTATTTTATACGTTTCTCCATTTATCTCCCCTCTTCATGTTGAATTCCTCATAGTCACTTCTCCTCGAGATCGCACTTTTAAAAATATTTTGTTACACTGTATTGTGAAGTAATATTACTGAACATTGAGATTTCAGTAAAGAGCCAAAATAAGTTGATTTAATACTACGTTAGATAAAGTTGCCTCCTTTTGTAGGTCAAGTTAGTTGTGATTTGATAGTTTGCATGTGGTTTACGTTGCTGATGCATCATTGTAGTATTGGAACCTTTTAAAACAATATATCAAAGATAATGTGTTTTAATAAATACATATTCAAGAAAATAGTTTTGTTGCTTAATTATTGTGTATTATAATGAACCGTCGTATTAAAACGTTATTAATGTTGAATGTCTATGAACTTTCATATGAAAGCTCTCTGTATTGTTATGTTATCGTTGCGAAATACTATCACAAAAGACCTTTTGTTTATCTATGTAAAAATCGATTAGGATATTTCTGATGTTCATGAAGTTAATGTTTTTCTGTGAGGGAAAGAGCACCATCTTCGAAACGGAAGTACTGGGGACTGAAGGACAAGGAAATGCTGTAGCCGGTTGCCCCAGCAACTACTGAGAAAACGATCACAAGGGAGTTTTTTAGTTATTAAGTATGTTAGAGGACACTAAGTGACTAGTATAGTTTGAACGCTTAAACCCTTTTGAATAACGTTGTGAGATTAAGAAACATGGAAGCAGTTCCGAACTGTGTATGATACTAATGCTATGATGTGTGTATGATACTAATGCAGTGTATGATACTAATGCTATTTACTGCTTGTTTCCCTTGTCATCGCTTGATCACATTTGTTCGACTAGTTACCCACCAATATGATGTGGCACCATGGGAATATAAAGTTAGAAGCTCACTCTTGACACCACAGTTGTGAAAAAATAATTATAGAAAATTACAACAGAGGTATACCATGTTACAATATTCTTCTATTGTAAGGTTAAGAGTTCTCACAAGCGCTGAAGTTCAAAAGTGTGTTCATATGCGATGTAGTGTTTTACATTGTCAAACCACCTTTCAATAATCTACAGTATAATTATTTATTCATTATTTCCTACGCATTTAATAATTACCATATAGCATAAATAATTAAAGAATCGTATTTCTTGTGTTACAGTTCAAAGGAAGGGAAATTATCAGAAGAAAATATCCGTTCAGTCATCCAGAAAAACTTTTTCGTCTTCGGGCGACATGGTGGTAACGAGATCACATGAAAATCGTTGAGTTAATATTATTTCGTAAATTATGCTGTGTGATGCCGAACGGTTGAAGATGAGTGAGAAAAGACGTGTGAGTAAGAGGAAACTGAAATTGAAAAATGGAAATTAGATCTGAGATTAAACGAGATAGTAACGAATGAAGCAAAACACGAACTAATCTCACTAATTTGGTAATTTGAGAAATTGAACATCAACAAGAGTAGTCACTCAGCCATCTGAATCTAGCGTAGAACACTTCAATGACAATGTACAATATTCATATTACAACAAATTCAAAAACACCTTTTTAAAAGATATTTTGTTCATATTAATTTGTAAAACAATGTAAATAATGCATGCCAAAGTTGTGGGTAAGCTATCTACTATACCAGAGTTCTTGGGGATTGCGTCTAGAGAAACTGGCGCGAGTTTTAAAATTAAGGGCTGTTCCGACACTGGGCACTTCAAATCTCAGTTGTTTGGTAGAAAATATGAGGCAAATATACATTCCTATAAAGTGACTTCTCGTACTTATTTTGCACAGTTACACAACGCCAAGATAATGGAAACAATATCTTATAATATGTTAGGTATACACCTTTTCCTTTTAATGACATTCAATACTCAAAATATTGCAGCAATATCGATGCATATGAAATCATTTTGAATCAAAGAGCGCCCGACGAGCGCTCCCACCAGCGTCTGGTGCGCTCCCAGGAAGTGTTTACTCTTTGGGCCTGCGCTTCAACTTACGGGCCAAGCAACGAGCTAGAATATTGTAGCTCGTTGGGTGCGAGACACGTAACAGGAGGTACTGAAATTTTATTGTGGAGTCTGAACCTATTTACGCTCGGAATAGCCACCTTTGAAATAATGAATTTCACTGCCCCCTACCCCGGATATAGTTAACGGATATATAGAACTTGATTGGCAATGCTGCTCTAATTGTGTGAGCTCTGTAACAGACATAACTAACCGGTTAAATTCTTGAAACTTCCATCAAACATAATTATTACACAAGGTTCTCTGATTATCAAGCAGATGAATTTAAAACAAGTAACAGTTAATTCTGTGTTAAATAAAATTACTAATCATTAAAACTATACTTGTAAAATTATTATAACAAGCATAAAGTTTTATTCGACAGGAATAGTATTAAGTACGGAAAACTATTGTAATATTTCCCATAAATTTGCACATTTATTTCAATGTACACGTTGTGAAATGGCAAGCTAAAGTGAGAAATGTTAACTACCACGAGAGAAAATTTGATAATAATATTTTGCATCTGCTTTTAGTTTTTTAAATAGATTATGTTATTATTGGTTATTTTCAGAGTATTTTAGATAATTGTTTTTAGTTAGTTGTCGTAGAAAGTAGTTATAGGTTAGTGGAATTATATTACATTTGCCGAAACTTTTATTTAGTTATTAAAGAGTTCAAAATTTATATTTGTTATTTTCAATTACCATTAAAATTAACTATTTTCAGTAACCATTACAATTAATACTAGTTAATAGTTAATTGTAAAAATCGTTGTATAATTAATAATTAGATTATTATATTTTAGTATTTGCATAACCTTTTATGGAAACATTTTAATTTATTATTTAAAGATTCTTAGAAATCACAGTTATTTTTAGTAATTAATTTAGGTATTGTATTTAACTAGCTAATGGTGAGACTAGTTGTACTAATAAATAGTTACTAGCATTTTTTGCAAATAAATAGTTATGGCAAAGTCCATGAACTCATACTATATAAATTTACAGCCTCCCAAGATTACCTCACTGCAAAGTTTGTTGCCAAAGGCAATAATTATTTGTTATAATAGTTTACAAAAACAAGCCGAAGAGGGTAAAACGTATGTAACTAAGTTTGATAATACGTATTGCGCAGTACCTGCAGGTATGTGACGTTATTTTAATTGCATTGGATTGACGAAACTTTTTTCTTGTAGTACAACTTCTGTTATAATGTTTCTGTTTTATATATTAGTTACCAACAAATTTAAAGTTTTTAGGTGTCACCGGAGAAGAGGAATCAGTAATCATATGTTACTCATACTGAGAAAATAATTTTGAGTTATTAAAATAAAGATATTAAAAATGTTCCTGAAGAACCAGAGTAATTAATTTACCTACAAGACAGTGAGGAGGAAGATACATCTTCCTCCTCACTAAAGAAGAAATGGATAGTTCCTAATAGAAATTAAAATTTGTTACATTCAACGTTTATACTCACATTTAGTTATTAAATAATGTAGTTTATGTTTAATTGCTTACGTTTCATGTTAGTGTTTTGTATTTTGGAAAATACATTTTCTTTATTTGATGTATCAGCAACCTCCGGTTTGTTGGGGCGTCAGCCGCTACTGATATAAAGCTACCATTGTTCGTGATATTTCGAGCACACTTTGAACTTCGCTTCCCTGTAATAGCTTGCGTTTGTACATGCCTTTATGGATTTGGATTGGAAAGTAGTGAGTAGTCAGAAGTTGCTCGATCTCGCTGGAGAGCGAGGCTTACAGGGGGGCGCGTAGCTCGTGCGGGCGCAGTTTGACACGCGTGATGTAAGCTTTCACGCCCGGCGTCAACATCGATAATGCTTACTGGGTCGGCTGTGGCTGACATGCGGCTGATGCTTACTGAAAATAAGTTTTTTCAGACGTATCGTCTGCACCTGGGTAAGTTATCTTCAATGTCTGTGAGGGAAGATGTTGTAATACCCTCCTTGTCCACTCGCGGCTCCCTAGTTATCATATTACTTATTGCAAAGTTACGATGTAAGATAGTTGGGTTAAGTTAGATGTTTGTCAAAAAATCACCAATATCATACGGCCAGTTTCATTCTCTTTGTGTAAGCATTTTCAAATCAACGGCATGTCTCCGACCATATCCTTAGGATTGTCAGGTTGTAACCATGTTATTACCTTGTATTCGAAACCTTTTGCTTTTCGGTCTTTTTATGAGAGGTGTAAACGCTAGCATAATCGTATATAGTTCACAAAAACTATTTAACACGATAAAGAAGTTTTAAACTAGAGACATGAGAGAAACTGTAATTATACTAAGGCCATTCTAAAAGTACTAGCAAATTAATAAAGCTTTTTGTAAATAAGAGCCGACTAAAATGAGGCATAGATTTTGTCCTAAAAGGCCTTTGGAGGAGGGAAAGAAAGAAACGAATTTCTTTTGAGATCAATTCTGAAAGTTATAAATCGGAAACGTGAGTCAAACATTTGCGAAGTCATTAGGATCAATTTCGATAGCAGAGGCATAGCTAGGCTCTCTGTGATAGTGTGTCACAAGCTAAGGAATGCCCGGCAATACCTTAATATACTTCTTTTCCTGTTTTAAAAGGACCTAAACAGTGTTCACAGGGTAAAATGAATTGAAAATATTATTGCCCTCACTTTTCCAATTCCCCTCACTGACACACTGGACTTGGATCGTCCTAAAATGAAGCATTTCTACGAAATGTTATTGGTGACAATTTTTCAACGATTGTATTCTTTCGTTTGAAATGAGCCTAGTTGACGAAATGGAGAAAAGATTTTTATTTATTTTTATGACATAGATATTACAGACCCACTTTACAGAACTGTTATAAACACATTAATCAACACATAGGGCAGACTGTTATAGAGCTATTTTTACATACGGGGAGTGTGTCTCCTCTGCGAGTCTCTTCAATCATCCAGCATTACATATTTTTTCTTTATTTTCAGTTAAATGAACAATTTTCGGCTCTCTGAGTGCAGGAAGGTGAGAGGATAAATGAAAGCCAGACAACACGGGCAGTAGTTTCACAGCTACGCTGCATTTATTGTTTACTCAGAGCGTACAGAACAAAG
>BOPP01000065.1:3340947-3395987 GCA_017312745.1 Gryllus bimaculatus | reverse complement strand
TGGGAAAACGCACAAATATTACTGCATTTAAATATCGGTTTTCTCAGAATAAATGATATAAATTTCTACACCAGAAAAGGGGATCGAAGATGACAACTTTTGCCAACTACCATTACATAGTGAAACATTTCATATAACGAAACTACACGTGCCATTTGCCCCTGGTTGGTAGGCAACGTCTCATGCAGTGATGTTTGGCGGGTCACATTCGAAGAAAATATATCGTTCAGCCGAGTCAAGTATTTAAAAGATTGAATAAAAATGTTACCTTTAATGAATTATAAGGCACACCTTACTTTTGTTAAGAAAATACTTAAATGAAAAATGATAGTTTTATTCAAATGAGAAAAAATGAGAAAATAATAATAATAATAATAATAATAATAATAATTGTTGTTGTTGTTGTTGTTGTTGTTGTTGCTATTATTATTATTACTATTACTATTATTACTATTATTATGAATCACAGTCAGAAATAACTGCATTCCTTTATGGAGCTTTAAACTAGTTAGCTAAACTTGAAAAATATTATTTGTGAGCTACATGTCTTAATTTACGAATGGAATGCAAGAAACGTTGATAATTACTAAGTTATAAATGAAAGCAATATTGATTTAAAAGGCGAATATTAAATTTCAACATTATATCCCGAATAAAAACTAACTCCAGCATGTAGATTTAAATAGATGAAGACGCAACGTAGAATTAGGCCTGCTGTATTTGATAAAACATAAAAGTCCTCGATTTACGTTTGTTTTTCTATTGTCCGTCATTTAAGTGTGAGTTTTCCCAGTCTCTTCACATTTACATTCTTTCTTTACAATTCGTAAGTGCTCTTAAATATACGGCGCAATTTAAACGATCTTGTACAAATAAAATGTTAATTTGTATATTAATTTCTATATAAATTAATAATTGTAAAATATTTGTGTATTAGTCTATGAGGTCCAATAATATATTTTACTCTAAGGGGAAATAAGACATTGGAAAATATACAAAAGCAAGAAGGAGAAAGTACTTTATACACGGAAAGGATAAGGGTGAGTTAAAGAAAAATATAAGTTTTTGTCAAGGGAGAATATCGATCTCTATTCGATGAAATGAAAGAAAAGAAAGAAAGGTAATGGAATGTAAAAGGAATGACATACGAGTAATTCAAAAGAACTGTGCAACCACAAGAACATTGCAAAAGAATGGAAAAAATGAATAAGGAAATAAATAAGAAAATAGTATTAATTAATTAAAAAATTAAAAGAAGGTAAAGAATGGTTTGGATGCAGTTAGCAGCAGGAGGAGGGAAAAGGGAAAGCAGTGATAAGAGAAAAAAAACGAGAATAAAATAAAAATAATTTCGACGGAAGAAACGATAGTCGGCTTAGCATCAGAAAGCGTGAGAAGCGAAAGGGCTAAAACGGGGGACGAGGACAATAGGAGCAGAGGGCCACTGAGTGGCGCTGGCGCCTCTTGGTGGCGGTTCGTTGCGTTTAATCGCCCCTGGCTCCTCCGCCCCCCCTCCACTTTCCGTGCGCGCACTCGGCGCTTCGATTCAGGGGGCGGCCGCGCCACGCGGACAGAGCGGCCACTGCGCGCTCGTTTCCTTCACCATTGTATTAAGCCAAACCTATGAGGAACTTAAATATTCAGTTATCATAATTTTTTAAAATTAACTTCTTATGCCTCTGCATCCTTCGTCTTCACTTATTCACTATTTCCACCTACAGTCTCCGAAGTAGTATTGTTGGCATATTGACCGCCAAATTGCTTCAAATTTGATGCCTCGTTTCTAATAAGGCACTTTTGATGTTCTTTGAAGGCGTTTTAGATGAAAGGATCATACATTTATAAACTTTGCGCTCTGGAGATTTTCAAATTTTACTCAAAAAAGCTGCCCGACTGACCAAATACTCACTTCTTTCGTACAAAGTTCCTTGACGTAGATTGTCAACTACTGCCTGTTAGTTCGAAGCGTCACCGAAAAATCACATCAGCTCCTGAGCAACTCCTCGTGCGAACCATGTGTGGCATTGTCAGAATTCTGAGAATGCCCAGATTTCCAGGTTAAAGCCACAAGATAGCATTGTCATCAGAGGCAAGGTGCAGAAAGCTTAGTAAAAACGTGTTGGACGCTTTCAAGGTTCGATTCAGGGTGTGTCAGTCACTGGATGCAGTCGTAACATGAAATAAAAACAACGAAATTCTTAAAGAAACGTCGTTTCTTTACGAATTCGTCTGTACAGAGGCAACTGTGACAATCTCTTCAATACTCGATAATTCTTTCTCCATGTAACAATCTTTGTCAATTGTGTGTCGTCTCTTTTCCAGAACACTCTTGTGTGATAAGAAACTATTGATAGAAGAGGCGATGTTTCGTTGCAGCTTCTACTAATTGCTTTTCCAACTTATCCTATAAGTATTTCGCAACCTCAACAAATATTTATCACATTTCCTCGTCGTTGCAGATTTATAGGGTAATGAAACACAACTACTCGACTCCATCTGTTTGAATTGACGAATATCCTTCCGCAATTTTCTTTATTTCGATCCATGCAGCGAGTCGAGTTCACCAGAGAACCACGCTGAGCTTTAGTCGCTATTGCGCTGCCATATTCCAACTCGCGACTGTTTCGCGGGGCAGAATTTTATGGAGGTGATAAATGACGTTTTCCTCAACATTATGTCTCATCTACATTATGCCTCAATATCTGAATTTCATTCACCCAACTTATAATTTAATAAGCTATATTTTATTTACCGACTGATTGAGACACAATGGGGCTTCAAAACTTATATTTTAAAGACTTCGTGTAATAAAATATGTTTATGAACTGTTAATTTTATTTCAAATGGTATATAATTAACTGGAACGTGATAAACTGAATCCTATCATAGACAATCAATAACATTGTTAATAAATTCTTATGATATTGAATTCTTAATGCAATATAACATGTGGAGCAATAGATGATCTATTTTAATTTTCACGTACCATCTTTCCCTACTAGGTAAAGCATGCGAATGGTATCGCAAATACAAGGTTTTGGAACCAAAGCTACTTATTTTAAAAATTTCTCTTCATATTTCAATGAAAACTGAATCTACTGGTTGTAGAGATAATCAAAGACCGACGATAAACAATATTTGTATTAATATTTGTTATTGTTCTGAACTCAGTTTGTTCTTGAATGAATCCGATATTATTACTTAATTGTGGTATATTACTTCATACATTTTATGATAATTTACTTGCTAATGTGATCAACCAGCCCAAAAAACGTGAAGTTTTTAAATTTCAACTGCTTTTTACTGTTGTTTTTCTTTATATTTCCATAAATAGCAATGGAATACAAATTATTATCTGTCTTTGGTTGACAATAAAAACAGTATATATTGTTTTTATTAAAATTGATATTAGACAATCATGTTGGTTTTCAGTAACCTAAAGTAGTTTATTTCTGTGCATATTTCCGCATTTGTGTCGCATATTCATATGCATGCTTAAGGCGCGAGCTGGCATATCCTCCCTCGCTGTGGTGGCGACAATGCAGGCCGCCGGCGGCCCGCAGCGTTTAATCGCCGCTGGCGCTCCCTCTGCCGCGAGGCATCGCACTGCAACTCTGCAACTGGGGCGCGAGCTACACTCCGGCGACACGCGTTTCCCAAGGGCTACACCGGCCGGGGTAGCTCAGAGCCAGCACTGCCGAGGTCGCTGCAGAGGCTGGCTGGGATGTACTAGGGTTCGAGCCCCGACGGTGGCGGAGTATCGTTACTAGTTAGATTGATTGAATAGTGATTCCGAGGGAGTCAACTACTGAGATTATCAGTCACGTATGTGTAGGACATGATTTATTGTGGGAGTAGCGGTAGTCTTTCCCCATTGGATGGCGAGATCCGGCGCTGGCCTACGTCGGTTTACCCAACCAGGTTCCAGGTACTTGGGCACGCAAGTTAGTCATAAAATCTCTTATGTTTAGTTTGACACGCACGTTAATGCAGTCAGGTTTCAGTACAAATCATTTGTGTAAAACGTCTCAGAATTGCATTTTGCAAACATGCTCACATAAGAACCATGGTTCTTGGAATTTTAACCGTGCCAGCCCTCGGCTCCCTCTTCTAAGAAGCGCCCGCTCCCGACACGTGTCCGCGTCGGATACAGGCATACACGATTGCAACACACTACGCAATATTAATACTTCAGTACTTCAAACCTAAAACTAGCATTGTAATTCCAATAGTTAAAAGTGCTATCAACCCCATATTTAATTTCATTAGTTAATATAAATAACTTCAGTTCTTTGATTACAATGTATTTGTATGAAGCGTCCCCATTCGCTGGGACCTGAAAACCGCGCGAAGCCAGCGGTCAGCACCAAAGCACCGCCGCTAGCCTAGTCAGGGGAGAACAAAGCTTTGCCACGATCACTCCGCGTCGCGCGAAGCCCGCACTCATTGCGTAACTTCTTCACATCGCAATGTACGCAGTGCTCGCGTGCGCAAGATTGTTCAATACGTTTGGGTAAAGGATTTTAAAATAAAATGGAAAAGAAAACACGTTTCAGGACCTCAGCTATCATTCTACTAACAATCTTGTTTTGTAATTATATTTAAAAAAAATATTAATTTTCTTTAAAATTCAGCCTGAAATTCAGTCATGTGTGAAGTAACCGATAATAATAATAATAATAATAATAATAATAATAATAATAATAATAATAGTTTTAATAATTATAATGATTTTTATTATAGTTTAAGGTCGTTTGTTCTGGGTGGCAATATCGTGGAATTAAATTTGAATAAAAGTCCATATCTCAATGGAAGACTACCTATTTTAAATTGACACCTTGTCAATGCGCGACAATACCACTTTATGATTTTGTTCATTTAAAATACTGACATCTCCCTCAGAATGACAACGATGTGAACGAAATTATCGTTTCAATCTGTTCGATTCTCTTCAGGATTTTAACACATTTCTAGTAAAGTTCACAGACAATGGGTTACATTTGTTCGTTGCAGAATTCACTCACAGTTATTCCGCTTAAGTTCGTTTAATTTTAGTAGAAAACAATAAAATAAAAAGATAAAGATTATAATTTGACCGAGAAAATCGTTCCGCAGGAATCCTCACAGACAACCGCAGATTGGGCGTGGGGGCAGCGGCGGCATGAGGGGGTGGGGAGGATAAAATGGTGTCCAACGCCAGCGACGACGCGCGATTCGGGCGGCTGATTGCGTATTGTGCACCTGTGAGCTGCGCGGCGCCCTGTCGACGCACGTGCAGGCGACCATCCCCTGCACCCCCTCCCCAGACGCACATGCTGAACGGCCAACGCTGGCTCCGAAACAGCTAGGAAACTGTCGTCGGAAATAGTAACCGAGCATTTCCAAAGTGACATGTCTCAACGGAACACAATTTTTCAGGAAGGGAAAGCATTTTCTCTGCGACTACTTCAGAATGTAGACATTTCTGCACGTTACCGGATGCAGTAATGATGCCGATTCCACAACCCGTGAGGGAATATTATTCCAAAAAATAATATTCTTGCACGGCTGTCGAGCAATCATATTCGTCTTACTTCATTATACACGACAGAGGGTCCTCGCAGTCACAGAGGCGCTGTGGGCTTTGCCACGGCAGATCGCAACTATCGTAAGAGATGTGAACCACGACACAGTATGCGATTTGGTGTTTGTCTTATTCCTTCGAAGTCCTATTCCTAGGTGCGTCAGGGCCTGACGCTAAGCATGTGTCTCCCACTACCTGAAAGATTGCAAGGATAGTATGGAGGTGAATGATTGTAATCATAATTAGAGATGTGGATCTGAGGAGTGGGAGGCTCACCACGCCGAAACCACCCAATCAAAGCGCGAATGCCGTCATCGGAGTAGGCCGCGCGATACATTCGGCTCTGCACATTTTGATACGGCTCCAAGCCTCTGCCTCATTCACCCCATGTGATTAGCATTGCTAATCACATGGGGTGAATGATTTGAGGGTAAAATATCGCAACCAACAGTACATTCTGATCAATATATTGAACAAACGTTTTCAAGGCAGTTTGATTTAATGCGCGTCTGAATGTCCTATCTCTCAGATTGTTTGTTATTATTTCAGTCTTTTCCGGACGCGTCAACTTATATGATCTTTAGTAATGGCCGTAAATGTAGTGCTTGCTTTTCACTGGAAGTGGTGGTTATCTAGCACTGAGCTAAACCCAAGCTTGTGAGTTTTACCCAACCGGATATCAGTCACCAGCGAGGCACCGCTCACATTGGGACGATCTCTTAACTCCCGACTGGTATCCCGACATGTGTGATATTGTAGTGCATGGATAGTGTGTGTAAATAAGGGGTGAAGGTAGGAAGAGGAAGGAAAGAACACACGCGGACCAAGAAATGTTCATTAGGGTACCGCTCCGGCATTCTCCTGGTGTTGGTAAGAAACACGAGAAACCTCCTTCGAACAGCATCTGAATTCGACCTAGCTAACTAGATACTGTCAAAATCTTGTCACTGTCGCGACTCGAACCGTTGGACCTCCCGATGAGAGGCATTGCTGTGATATCAATTGATACCCTGACTCACGCAAGCCGGTCTATCTCCCAGAAATGAAATTATCGATTGTTATCGAGTAATGTAACTGCTAATGCTGGTAAGAGAGTCTTTCGTGAAAGCAAATACATCTTCATCTCATAAGGAGGAAACTTTAGGATGGAGTAATTATGCATGTTGGCGCGAAAATGCCTAACAACTACATCGCTGGCTGCGTGCAAGTGTCTCACTAGGGCGGCCGCCGTTGAACTCCGGAACACGATGGCGTGGCGCTAATCGCTCCCCCTCCCCCACTCGCACCTGTGGAAATTTAATGCAGGTAGCGCGGAGCAGCCCGCGCCTTAACTTCTTCCCCGCCCGCCCGCCCCGCCCCGCCCCGCCTCCCCCCCCGCTCCTCCCCGGGCTCGCGCCTTCGCTGCGGGCCGGCGCGGCGCGCCGGCGCGGTGGCGGGGCGGAGCGGGGCGGAAAGGTCCCGCTTGGCGTCGTAATCCAATACTCCGCGAGGAGCGAGGCGCCCTCTGCCTCCCGTTGCTCGTTGCGGTCCCTCGCGCCCCCCCCCCGCGGACGTAGCTTAGGGCTGCGGCTGTAGCCACTGCAGCGACTCGGACCGGAGCTCCTAGCTTCGAGTCCCGACAGTGGAAAGATTTTCGACACTAGCTACGTCGAGTTCTGTCGCTGCCTGGAGGAGAAGACGGCTGTTTTGATCGGTACTTTTCCTTGGTTTCGACGATCAACATCAAGCGAACGCCGGGGCAGTATTCTAACAAATGAGCCACACACTATGCGCGATCTTTCTTTTCTTATCCTTGACACACACCTGCAAGAACTAGACTACTACACATGACCGGGCTAGAACAGTGCCTCGTTGAAGGGGGAAGAGCTAGTAAATTGATGTGGAGGTCGGCAGGGGATCTCAACATCCAGCGGAGGAGAGACACCAAAGACTTTCGGTGTGTAACTTGAACAAGACTCACGGGATTAGTGACCACAGGAGTTGACGCGCGCAAACACCAATAAAACAATCAGTCGATCCTCCCTCCAGAGCTCCTGTAGAGTTCTACCTCTCACCATTCTCTCTGCTGCTGCTGCTCCGTAAACATACTGTGCTCATACAGTGCCCGTTCTGCCAGCAATTCTCTAATCGTCACTCCGCTCCTATCGCCGATTACGTCACTGTGTTTTCATTTGTTCTCGGCAACCCAACCTCTGTTCGCCCCCGTGCTACACTCAATGCCAACTCGATCTCTGTAGTCTTTATTTCCTCACTCACTACGCTCCGTCGTGACTGGATGTTCTCGCTATCACTGCCGCTCTTCTGCTTCTGCCATCGTACACCGTTGCCAGCTCTTCACAATCGTTGACGGGTTTTCGTTTTTCACTAACTTGCTCCGCCTCTTGTGTGTGTACTTCCTATCTTTCTATCATTATCCAAACCTCTTTAGAGCCATCGCAACGTGCTCCTGTATTTTCACACTTCCTTTTCTGGAAACTTTACCACCACTTTGGCTTTTCGCATTTCAAACTTTTGTTCACGTGTCAGTGCAATCACTATGTATCAATTTGTGATTTAAAAATGTGTACTGTATGTTAAAAATTTAAAAAAAATCATGAAAAAGAGATAGAATCTCTTTTCATTCACTTGGCCAATTTTTTTGAGAATTTAATCGTTCTCAGGAAAATGCCCCAGCCGTGTCCTTTAATATGGGCAACTATCCAAGCGCGATCATCCATTCTCTCTCGTGACCCATTTCCTTTCCTTAGGGCTGAACGAGAGGCCGATTTCCTGTCATCGTATCTGATCTAGACTGACCTCACTGATCTAGATCGTCTGATCTGACAAGCGTCAATCATCCAGTACAGGGCTTACACACGAATTCCAAAAGAAAATTTGTGGCTCGTAATTGGATAGTCGGAATAAATATGCGTAAATAAATAGCAATGATACGGATGAAGTCAGAGAAGCAGAGAAATCCAAGGCTACGGTCACAGTGCGTCCGAAATATCTGTCAGTCGGTACCGGACCGCTGTGAGGGAAATAATCCAACTTATTTTATCCGAATTGCACCCCAATGTTGCATCCGAATATCTCTATAATTCCGACGCTCATTGTTTGAAACATTTAAAAGAACACGCTCAAGACCATCGGCATGTATTGGAGGTAGACTTGGTGTTGCAGATGGTGTTGGCTCTCCAGCTGTTTTGGACGAATGGAAGCGAAAAAATCAAACGAAATCAGCCGATGTTTACGGATACCGTCGGAAGAGGTCTTTCGGGTTCAATATGTCAATTTTCATTTGCTAACACGTGTTGGAATGAATCGGGCATATCGGATGCACACGTCTGACGTCAGCCGACCGAAATTTCGGCTAAAATCGGTTGTACTATGACCGCCGACTTAGAACACGCGTCACAAACACTTTGCCCTCCCGTTCCACAAGGGAGACCGGAATTCCATTGGCAAAGGCCAGCAATCCAACCTCTGTTCCACGGTTCGTCGTTACTCCCAGAGGTGTCTCCACCTCCTCTGCACACGAGCTCCCCCTCCCCCCTTCCCCGTCTTCTTTTGCCCCGCCCCAAAACTTGCGCGCCCCCGCCCCGCCCCACCGTCGTTTCGCCGGCGCGCGCTAACCGCATCATGTGGTGTCGCGCCGCGCAGGTGTCTGGGGAAGCCTGCGGCCTGCCGCCGGCGCAGATGCGCGGGAGAGGAGGCGCGGGTGGAGTGTTTGCTTCCGTACACTTCAGGCTTCAAAGGCGATTTTTCAATCGTGAGGTCGATCTTACGGAAGCTGCTTGAGAACAGCTGTTACCTGGAGTGTGTGAACTCTTGGAGATGACGTGTGGTTGTGTGTTTCTCATGTATTTTTAAGATATGTTTATTACATTATTAATTTTAATAGATTTTATTAATAATTTTCACATTTTGCATTTCTCTTATTTGTAATGTATTTGATCATATTTTAATATATGTTACTTTGATCAATAGTGGTAAAACTTGGTAAACTTCCACTGTTTTGTCTGTTTTTTTCGGCTTCATAAGGCAAATGCCGGGAAGCTATTTTCGCTTTTGTGAGCATATGGACAATACCAGTCTAAGTTATGTAACTAAAAGTTTGTATTGCTAAATATATTTTAGAAAATGGTCAATTCAATGTTTATCTATAAGATTTTGTATTACATGGTTAGGCGGAAGATCAAGATTAGTCCTATTACTAAAGTTACTATTTTTTATTATTATTCAATTCAATGATGCATTATTTTACGTAACGAGACTCAACCCATCACCCCAGCTTTTCTGTCTGACTACGCAAATTTTTCTATCACCTTTTGCTTTATGTATTTTGTACGAACTATGATGGTTGCCGCAAAAGTAATCGCTACCTTTTCCTACATCAATATACGCAGGGAAACACACTTCAAAATATACAATAGGAAAGTCACCATATATGATAACGTTTAACGTATGGTTGTTGAACCACAGAGAGTCTCCATCAAGATGGAGGCAAATGTACATCTAAGATACACCAACGTAAGTTACAACAAAATAAAGGTTTTCTTACATTCTTCAACTGAATAACTTATGTCCATTCTTTCAAAACTCAACATTCAAACTCTCTGTTCAAAACGCATAATTCAAACTTTCTGTATAATACACAATTATTGCTTTTACTCTGATAAATATGATCATGATCGCGTATTCTATTTCAATTTATTGCGGGTACTTGTTTACTTCCAAATATTTTTTTATATCACGAAATGCTTATTTAGTTATCATAAACCAAATCCAACTGTAATGTAATATTTTTAATTGCATAATTAAAAAAAGTTTATTAGAATCATTTACCATAATATTGTCGGGATATTTCTAGAATTAGTTTTTTTTCAGGTTAATTTAGGATTGAAAAGTTTTTTATGTTGTTCCGAATTACTTGCTTTAATATTAATGTCTTAACTCGTGCAATATATTTTTAGTTTATATCTATTTTAAGAACGATATAGTCATTTAAACACGATCATCAATGAATGCAAAGAAGCAACGTTGGTTTAAAATAGCCTCCTAACTTAAACGTGGCGTGGTTAGATCGTGTATAAAACGCCATTTAGATAAAGAACAATTTAGGGTCAAAAATATCCGCGAGCTTCATGAACGAAGTGGCGGTGTCCGTTTTAAGGCGCACTTAGGCCTAATTAAGTCAGGCAGCGAGTTGTCTATCGAAGGAGATAGCCGCCTTGTCTTTAAGAGCTCAGGAGAGAAGTGGGGACGTAGTTATGCGAGGTACGTAGCAAACATATTGTGCAGTTGTCAGTTGCTAGGCCATTCCATACGGTACTTCTTTCGTATGTGCATTTATCTATGTTGAGATTTCCGGTTCTCTAATTGAAAATGATGAAACAATGGATTCCGGGATATTATTAACACCAATTTTATTTCTAGTAAACAGTAATAATAAATCATTATAATTCATTATTGGTAATAAGTCAAATCTATAGTCATATATCTATAATCGACAATACTATATCTGTGTATTATATTCATGTATTGTCTATCTATAGTTACGTATATAAACATTTTTTGTGAATGGAAAGGGAGTAGCAGAACTAATATATCACTTCTTCAATATGTGGAAAATGTTTTCACTTTATAAGAGATTATTGAAAAGCCACCTAAGAAGCCAAATTTCAATGAATTTAGACAAGATTTTAAAAATATCTTTAACAAACGTAGCACAAATAAAAAGTGTTTTTTAAAGGTCCGTAAGTCAGCGCATGGCTGATATTTGTAATGTTTTGAAAATGAAGGAAAATTCGTGGAACATTGGCGCGTTATGTATTGAGACTTTATCCCGATATGTTAGAAATACATCTAACTAATAAGAACAATCACTTTTGTTTTCCGATTTGGGAGACTAACTCTTAGAATATCTGCATAACGTTCACTATAGTACCCTCAATATGCCTAGAAACATAACTTCGCTCTCCGATCTACACCTCTGAGGCCATTCAAGAGGAATTCGCACATTACGAACGGAATGTTTTACTAGCGGAATCCGCGAATTTCCAACATTCTCCTCGCACGTAGCTCTGTGCTATATGGCCAATGCACACTACCATTTATACAGTGAACCTGAACATTTGAACCTGAAACTGCAGAATTAAAATTAAGCTTTTTTCAATCATTAGTTTAGGTTTATGAGTCACTTTAAGATTTTTCATTGATTCTACAGATTTTCATGCAACAAATAGAGAGTGAGTATGCGGTTTACCGCTACCATTAACAACTAAACTCTTTATTCCCATAAACATCATGTTATAACTCTGAAAGGGGAGATGTCTCTCATCAATTGGAACGCGATCCCGCGCTGACCTATAAGTCCACAAGGCCCATCCGTCGGGTCATGAACGAAGCTGCTGGCACGTGTGGTAATGTAATACTATCCCGTGTGTGTGTGTGTGTGTGTTTGTGTGTGTGTTTCGATATAAAGAAAGAAGTGAAGACAAGGGTGAAAAAAAAATCTCGAATTTGTTAGAGAAATACTCCAGCATTAGCCTGTTGAGAATCGAAAAAAATTACTGAAAACTACCGGCCAGAGCAGCCGGACGACTCACCGCCAGGGCTAGTACCCTAGAACCTTCACTCAGCTAGCAACGCTACACACCTCGACCTCACCGCTGAACTATTGTAGCCGAAAAATCTCTCTTATAATTAAAGCATTCTATTGATTTTATTGTAATAACTAAAATTTAATGCTTTCAAAATGATACCGAATAGTTCAATAATTAAACAATGTAATAATTAGATTCCCTTTTTCAATGTACTTGCCACACTGTAGTTCCACGATCTACCATTCCATATTGAACGAGAAAAGATATATTCGCATCGTAGAATGTGAGATGTTCCAAATTTGCGTTGGAAATTTCTTATGTTTTCATAAGATTCCAAAAGGTCATTTTCATCGTACTTACCGCAAAGAACACGAAACCAAGATTCATATATTCGATTTTCTTATACAGATTCTTCAATCTTTGAGATCACATGAATGCTATTTTAAATCCTTTTATGCCAAATCGGACCATTTAAGTCTTATGAAGCCTATACTGCATTCTTTCAGGTATTATACAAATTGCATTTGATATTTTTCAATACGAGCATTGGATCATAATAGTTTTAAATCTGAGATTTGTAGGCCTCCTAATTCTACTTCTATGAGATATCGACCTTCGTTTCCTCTTTAAACAGTCAGTATACGTAGTGGATGTGTATTTCGATACTAATAAGTACGCGAATATATTCATTACGTCATTTATAATCTGAAAAATTCTGTATGAGCGTAGCTGCGTGTTTGTTTTAGATATTGTCGAAAATTGAGTTCAATGGAATTTACATACATTTTCTCTTGTAATTTCAGTACTGTTACACCGCTTTGGTTTGCGGAAAGTAGGGATATTTCTATTTGCAATTATTTAAATTCAAATTTTAATGTTAAAATAATGTTAAATTTAAAAGAACATTCACGTGCATAAAAAATTACATGAAGCCCTAAATCAACATAACTCTTGTGTCTCTTCTGCGGCACAATATTGAATTTTGGTTTGAGCGGATAAAAATAAGAAGATTTACTACTTTTAAATAGCAAATAGTATTAGTTTTTCTGCTTCCTGTCACTTCTGATACCGATTTCATCCGTTACTTTTGTTCAATTTTGCATCCCGTCAAAATCTCCGGCTGCACGCAAATCTTCTCTCTGAGTTCCCTGAGGACTACCTGTCCACCACATCCTAAAATTGACACGGAGTTTTTCGATCTCAAAGGCTTCTTGGGATTTGAGGTCGACGAAGCGTTGAACTTTAGAGCGATGGACTATCTTGCGGTTGTTACGACTTCAAAATTTTACAGTTAGGTTTTTATTTTCATTTGGAAAAAATTACGCTATAGATTACGTTGAACAATATTTGTGATACTATGTAATTGTTAATTATGTCTCTAATATTTGTATGTTTCTCAGTAATTTTGAAACAATATGATATTATCAAATCCTTAAATAACTGCCTTACTAATATTATGTACTTAAACTTGGGGTTATTAAAATTTAAAACAATGTTTAACGGCACTTTGACTTCGAATTTAGAAATTGAGCCAAGGAACTCAAAACAATCGTAATTTTATAATGCTTGATTCGGCGCTAATGCAGTTTTAGTTTCGCTAGAGAATCTGAATTGAGGTGGGATAAATTGGCCTGTAATTTTTAGAGAAAAACAAAAAGCAAGAACATATACTGGAAACATTTCAGAAATGAACAATCACCTTTATCTAAGAGTATTAATTGAAAATATACTGTAAATTAAATAAAATGTAACAAAAACATTTTAAAAATATTTGATGTGTATATTTTAAAAGAAAAAAACCATTTGTAATTGGAAGATTACCAACGGAATTAATATATAATAATAAAGAGGGGCTGTAGGGGTTATTGGAGATGCAGGGGATGTTGGAGGTCTTGAACACGGGCAGGGAGTATATGTGTGAGACAGCAGGAAATGTTGGAAACGTGTGAGATGTAGGAAGTATATTAATATGGAGAATATGGGGGATGTAGATGGTGTGGTTATGTGGGGTGACGTAGGGAGTGGGTGGACATGGGAGATGTTGAGAGTGTTAGGGATGTAGGTGGGGGGTGAGAATGTTGGTGGTGTGGGGATGTATGAGTTGTTGGTATGTGAGGATGTAGGTGGGGTGAATGTATGGGGGATGCATGTGGGATGAATGCGTGGGAATGTGAGTGGGGTGAGTGTGTGTGGGATGTATGTAGGGTGAGTGTGAGAGGATGTGGGTGGGGTGAGTTGTGGGAATGTGGTTGAGGTGAGTGTGAGGGGGATGTGGGTGGGTGAATGAGAGGGGATGTAGGTGGAGTGAGTGTGTGGGGATGTGGGTGGGGTGAGTGTGTGGGGATGTGCGTGGGGTGAGTGGGTGGGGATGTGTGTAGGGTGAGGGAGTGGGGATGTGGATGAGGTGAGTGTGTGGGGATGTGGGTAGGGTGAGGTGTGGGAATGTAGGTGAGGTGTGGGAATGTGGGGGATGCATGTGGGAGGGCGTGGGGTGCGTACCTGCTGCTGGCGGCGGCGCAGGAGCTCCGCGCGTGCCTCCTGGATGGCCTCCCACAGCTTGGCCTCGGACAGGATCTGCCGGCTGAGCTCCGCCACGGCGGGCTCCGAGTTCAGCTCCACCAGCGTGCCCAGGCTCTCGTCCGCGCGCTTCTTGCCGCACCCTGCGCACGCACGCGCCGCCTCAACGCACTCGCCAACGTCATACACTGCTAGGGCGTGCACGGCGTCGAAGACGACCACCTTTTGTCAATGAGCAAACGCCTTATAACAAATGAACTCGTAGGCTTCCGCGGCCACAGTCATGAGCGTGATCTGTGGTGTCCGGGTGACGCCGCGTCGAAGGCTGTGTTGCCGACGTTTCGACCATCTTGTGGTTTTCCTCAGGGCTGGTATGTGAGGTGGTATGTTGGCATACCAGCCCTGAGGAAGGCCACGACAAGATGGTCGTTGGCAACACAGTTTTCAACGCGGCGTCACCCGGAGAGCCTAGATCACGCACTCCTTATAACAAAGTTGCTCGGGTGACATTTGCCTGTCAAGGAAGGCAACTCCTCATGCAGAATGTTGGGCGGGTCACGTTCAGACACCATGTGTATTCTTGTACCCGCTAAACATCACTGAAAGACGAATTGGCCACCAACCAGAGGCAAGTGTCGTTCATTAAACTTCAAGTATTCCACCACATGTCCGTACGTACGCAAAATGTGATCGTCTTCCACAACATATGCACGTTTATTTTAAGAGATCTCTTCAGTAACAAACCGTCAAACCATTTCAAATTACATTACAATTTCGTTCTCCGATAATAAAATATTTAAGTTTTAATTATTGTTAACAGAACGGATCATTTTCGGTTCCGCTTACTTTTTCAAACAGTTCCAAACGGTTGACATTGTAACTGATTTTTTTTCCTGACCCATGTAACTGACGTAGTTGACGTACTCGGCGGTTTGTTAGTATCAAATGTATTCACAAAACCTACCACATACGTAATTGATTGGGATTTATAAAAATAATGATAGAAAATATGACTAAATACTTTCAAAATGTATGAAAACTCCGTATCTCCGTTTTGAATTTCATATTGCCGAAGTGTATCACTTCAAACGTCGGCAGGAATTTTCCCGTACTTTTGACGAAAGACTCTCCTTTCAGGTTTAGGCACTGTTTTTCAAAACTTTGCTGGAATGGAAAACACTATCTGTTGGAAAAGTTTGAAGGAAGAGTTGGAAGGAAATATGTGGTGCCGTTTCAACAAAATTATATTTTTGTAATTTTGGAAAAAACAAAAAGGTAGAGCAATATGCCTTTTATATCATCTTATGGAGTGCATTTGTCACTATCACTACCAAAAGTTTAAAAAAAAAATTGGAGTAGTTTTTTGACAAAATTTGTTTTTATATTTTTTAAGTTGCAAATATTGCATTCAGTATTGCTCGAAAACACTAAGATTTTCAAAAGGAAAGAATTAATTACGGAAAACAAATTTCATATGAAAAAATCTCTATTTTCAATTTTGAAGTTGTAGGAAGAGAAAAAAATTGAACTTTCGAAAATTTTAAAAATACAGAGTTAACCGTGAAAATCGGACCTAGCCACCGTTGTAAGTGTATTTTACTCTATTCTTACAAGAAATTTAAAGAAACATTTGGAGCCGTTTTTCAGAATTTTTTGAAAATGTACGGAATATTTCATCATAAAAAGTTTAATTCAAAATTGACTCCACAACACTCACACGCAGTACTTTAAATATAATTATAATTATATATTGACGAAAATTAATAATATTAAGAAAGATGTCTTTTAAGAGACACGATGAAGATTTCAATGTTAGGGATGTCCAATCTAGATAATGATTAACAAAAATTTTTCAATCTCTTGAAAGGCTACATTACAATAAGAAAAAATTAAAAAACTCTCCGATACATCCCCTTTTAATATTACAAAACCATTGCAAATTTTGTTTCGATTGTTTGTTCATTGTCCAGTTGTTTGTCTAACCACTTCGTAGTATGCGACAATATTCTTGATACAATTCTTTCGAAATATAAAAGTGATAGTATTGTTTTCTTTCCTGCTGCCCGGGGGTTGAGCTATACGGCATGTGTGCGTAGCAACTATTAAAAATTATAATAATTTTCAAATTTAATGTAGTATAATATTCCGTAGTAGGTACTGTGTTTACGAGTACGTATGTCAACAAGTGGTTTTCGAATGTAGGACGCATCCTTAAAGTGTACAGACGGTGTTTTAAAGTGATGCGCGTTATAGAATTGCATTATGAAACTTCACAGGCCGCTTCGGAGCGATCGCTGATTTTATTCGAAGGGACTAAAAGAAATTCTGTGGCCACTTCTTTAAGCTTTTCTTGCCCTTCACTGATTGCACGAAATGAACTTTACGAAAGAAGCGAAAACTTGCTAGAAGACAAACTCGAAGCCAGGGACAAAATCCAGATGAAGGGAGCCCCACGCGTAGTTGTGACCGCCCCTGAACGTCAACTGCGTCAGCGGCAGAGTGCGCCTTTGCGGACCTCCCACAGGCGCGCTGCCGGGCGCTAACCGCGCGCTCTCCGCCCAGCGGGCGTCACTCAGCGGGCACAGCACGGGCACCCGCTCAGGGCTCAGCGGGTGCGGCCAGCAAAGCGCGAGCGGCGGTGCCTTTCGGCGATTCTGCTCGACGAGCACGCAATAGGCACGGGCGCCGTACGGTGCTCCACCCAAGATTCTACACACAGGTGCTTGCGAATAAATGTTACTAGCTTCTAAGATATGTAGGTACGTCGAAGAAGATCACAGAATGAACATTCCGTGAGAAATTTCATAAAACGAAGCTATTGAAAGTAATTTGCCTCTGATTAGGAGGCAAACCATCATGCTTTGTTTGGCGATTACACGAAATCTCGTTTAGTGCGTCAAAACGTGTCCAGCCGCATGGTTATTATAACGTCTTAAGGTAGCTACCTTATAAAACATTTCCCAACAAATGATGATTGTAAAAAGTTATAATCTTCGACCTCTATATAGATCTAGAAGTTTGTAACATTTAGTCTAAGACACTTTCATCCTTCGGTCATGCACTTGCGATCCGCCAATCGAGGGTAAAGAGGTGTTATTGATCGCGTGTCCATCTTCCGATGGGGAAATGATCGAATTCGTGATTGTATCTGTGTTTAAATATTGGTCACAAAAGGAAATTTCAAACACATTTTGGCGCGAATTAAAAATTGGTTTTAATTATCTTTTTAACTATCGTCAACATTGTTTAAAAATTTAAAAATATATGTTATAGAATTTTATGAGATGCATTCTAGGAAGAAAACTGGGACAGTACTCTAAGGTCATCACGACGAAAATCAATTTCAAATGTGTTTCTATTTAAATTTGGCGTCAAATTGATTGAAAAAATACCTTCAAGTTCATCTATTTTTCTCCTCTTTCATCTTGTCCCTCCCGTTTTTCAGTTATAAGCAATAGAAGATGAGAAAAAATAAAACATGAAAAACACGTTTCTCATTTATCTCTGCAACATTGCCCTAGGATGCTGATTTTTTGGAAATCTACATTTTTTATTCTCTTTCATATGTGTATCGCAATTATCGACTTAATGTGGGGCAATTTTCACCACCTTATTCGGCTAAACCCTTAGAAATAGGAATATCAAGTCAACAATATAACATTATTTCTTAAATTAGTAACATTTTTTAGAATAATCAGTAACTCACAAATAAACAAAAAGTTAGGTGTCAATGTAACAAGTCTATTAATTTTATATTTAAATTACCCGGTCATGCGAATGCCACCTCTTTAAAACCGTATCTGCACGTAAATGAGGAATTCCAAAATACTTCACTTCTGAACAAAATACGCAATTCAGAAACCACAAGTTTAGTTATATAATTAAATAAAACTTCACCAGCTATGTGTAATTTCCAAAACTGAACATTCCGAGGGTGCTCATAACTTCTTGTTCTTGTATTACGACGTGAGCCATATGTGAAATTATGTTTGAGCGATTTGAATGGTTAACACATTTTTATGTGGTATCCAAACCAGTTTTTTGAGCTGAAATATTGGTCCATTTAGAAATTTCGTTCCGACCAACAGGACAATTCTTATAATTAATTCTTAAGTTAGATTTTACATAAAAAGGAATAAGAGTGAGAAAGAGACGATCCGTTTTCACTTTCTTACCAAGTTTCTCATATTTGAAAAGACATAATATGTAAGTTCAGTAGAAAATTTGTCGGCCACGTTGTATTGGAAATAAGTGCAAACCGCAGCGCGCCGATAAAACGAAAACGATAAAATTGCACGAGTAAATACCTGATTGGACGAAGTGGATGTCATTCTTACTCTCATTCTTCTGTTCTCATTGATGGACATCTCATGAGTGAAATATTCTGTATTCTTTCTATTTTAATCACCATGACGTTATGTTTCCGCTTATTAAACAATTTGAAGCCCTAGGTGCCTCATGGGCAGCATTCGGGCATGGTGCAATTCCGGGTACGTTTCCAGGTCGGGGCAAAAATGGCGATGTCGATTTCCTTACAAATCGTTTTAGTTTCTGTAGATGTGTGGTGAAAAGTTTAGGCAGGAGGAGTATGCTATTTGGACAATCGACTCAAAAATGCCAAATACATACAAAACATATAAATTTGTACTATTATTGGAGACCGAATACATCTGATAATTTTTGACCATTAAGAAAAACATTAATTAAAAACAAAAAATGCCATGATTTCAAGATCTCGGGCATTATGACTATGTAAGAATATTTCAATGGGAGTAACATTTCTCAGAAGTTACGTATTATAGCAGAATATAGTTAATGGAAAAGAACTACAACTGATTGCTTCACACTTTTGGAAATAACGTAAGTAAATATATTCAGTTACAGAAACTGTTTCTAGTAAAACAGTTCTATATTGTTTACTTTTGTTTTATGTAATTAGTGTTTAGATAAGATAAAAAACTTCTTAAGTATAATTAAGTATTTGGCACCGAAATTTATTCAACAATGGTTAAATTATTATTGCGAAGCGATCAGCTGAGCAACGTTGACGGTCCTATACAAATGATACAGATGATAATGAGATTACATCAAATAGCATCCAATCCAAACTGTTTCTGTTTATCCCATCATCACATTATTGGGGTCTCTACTATTTATGAAAGAGACATCCAATTTCTGTGGGTTCAAAGTACAATTTAACGCACACATCTCATTAAAGATTGTAATGGACAATACTGTAAACTGTGTCGCGAAGCCATTTTCTAGTAAACCGTTTCCGATTAGTTTCTCTGTTAGATCAGATTGCGTTTGAGTTTCTCATTGACTCGCATGAGACATTGACTCTCATACACTGAAACGAATTTGTTGACAGAAACGTTAACTCTGCTGTTACTGGAAATGACGAAATGCAATTAAGTTTTAAATATTAAGTAGTAAAATTGCTGGATAATTAATATATCGCCAAAATGGTAAAAAATATTTAAGATATATTTTGCACATATTTCCTACCACTTGTTTCACGGTCTGCTGGGCGTTACGTGGAGATATTTGAAGACTCATCATTTTCCATCAACTTGCTCAATGAATGCTCGAGCCACCATTGTTCAGCAGAGCGGTGACAGGTGCGCGGCGTGCAGGCGTTCCGCGAGCGAATCGGGGCCGGCGCGGGAGTCACGGCGCGGAGCGTGGCGTGGGCGTGGGCGTGGGCGCGGGCGCGGGCGCGGGCGCGGGCGCGGGCGCGGGCGCGGGCGGCTGGCGCGGGCGCGCGCGGCGGGCGCGGGCGTCGGGCGCGGCCGCCGCACGTGCCCGGCCGCGGGCCCGGCACTAGCGCGACGTGCTCCGGGGAGCCTCTCTGCCCCCCCCCCCGGGGACGCCGAGCTCCTTTATTCATTTGCTGCGCGCGGTGACGACCTCCGGGCCTCCCGCGCGTGATAGGTCTCCCGGGAGCGGATGGGGCCCCGAAGTGGCTTAGGCCTCTTGCGTGCTCTCGGTTCTTTAGACCGAAATTCCAGTAAAGGGATTGCTTCTGGAGTGAACTGATTTTTGTCAAGGTTAACAAGGAATCAAATAGGCTTTTCGTTTCAGAATCTGAGAACAATACATTGATTTGCCCAATGTTGCTACGGCTAACACATCATTTGATATTATGATTGTCAAAAAATGCTCGTAATACTTTTAATATTAGAAGTACTTATTGGATCTTTGACATCCACATCCGTCAGATATATTAAACTAATCATATACATGAATTTAAACAATATAGTTTAAGTATATTAAGTGTTTGTTTTATATCTATCTTTTTAATCTGGGGAAATTATGAGTTCTTAGTCATGGAAAATTGTCTGCTACTGCTATTTTAAAAGTACTGAACATATGCCCATGTCACTAATTACTGTGAAGCGGAATAATCAAAGTTTTGTTTTTCATCTCGAATGATACAAAACGCAGTGGTCTCCTTGCGTTTCGACAGTCGACGGAACCTGGCAGGCCAGGCATTTGGAGGGAAGGGCCCGAGGCGGCGTGGGGGGGGGGGCGAAACCGGATATTGGCTGGAGGGAGGAGATGTCTCAGCGGCCGGAGTGTTATCGCGCTCACGGCAGAATCTCGCGTCATCTAATACGTGCGGCTAAAGAACTGCAAGCTCGGGCTAGGGCGCAAATGGAAACTGACGAATTTTGATGACTGTTGACCCGAAAATATCTTCAACGGTTTATTTTCATTCATTTCACTGTAATAGTCTTCGTCAACAGTTCATTTTATCATAAGTATTCAAAGCGATGAAGGAATAGTAAAGGACCGATCGTATACGGAATACAATTTCACTTCAAAGGTCGCCTTGTTCCCTGAAATTTCTCAGCTATTCTTTCTTTGATTTTTATCCGTACGGTGTAATTGTGACCAGTTGGACAATTTGAGGTAAAACAGGCGAAGTAGTAGTAAAACGATTGTGGTGACCAATTTCTTCCCTGGCGAATTTGATTGTTTATTATAAATATACAGATTATCAACTTATAGTAAAATAACCTCTCTGAAGCCACCTATAGCGGACCACAAAAAACTACATGCCATCGTTTAATACTAATTAATTCCTCACTAATTATTATAATTATAAATTAATTACACCATCAATTTTTTAAAAAAAATTGAGGGTTAGCTAGCTTCAACCTGAACAAGTTCTTACACAAGAGAAAATTATTTGCGTGATATGTTATGTAGTTACGAAACGTTCTTATTTTAAGAACAACTGACCGGCGTAATTAATTTAAAGAAACTGTTATTACATCAATGGGTCTCTTGTGTAAGAACTTGTGAAGTATTTCTGAATTTCGTCGGTTAGTTTTTTTACTGTGAGTTTTTGGTTTTATTCACGGTACCTATATATCCTCTGTAAAGGTTTCGGCTTCTTTATTAACAATTGCATTAATAAATAAAGATATTAATTCTGGAGCCATTTAATCAATAAATATAAAGAGATAGTCACAATATGGTGTTAGTAATTTTAGGGTTCGCCGGTAAAATGTAATTTTAAGAAGTTTTGTGAATAATGACTTTTGTGCCTTTTTTAAACAATTGCTTGTCGGACTTATTTCTGGTATCGTATGGTAAAAATATATACCTAATTTACATGTAATTATCATACGGAAATCTTTGTTTGCTGGTAAGGATGAATTTTGTAACTTCTTCCATAAATTTTGTTTTTGCAGGTATTTTAAATTTTTTAAGCAATTAGGTTTTATAATAATGGTAAAATTGAGTAATTAAATAGTAATTAATTTATTTTATCATGTTAAATGTTTTTGATAATGTCTGCTGTATTTGGTTTTGTGGCTTTTGTGTTCAGGTTGAAGCTAGCTGACCCTCGATTTTTTTAAAAAATGGCTGGCGTAATTAATTTAAAATTATGATAATTAATTAGTATTAAACGATGGCATGTAGGTTTTTGTGGTCCGCTATAGGTGGCTAGCCAGCTTCAGAGAGGTAGTAAACCTCTAAGCAAAATATCTAATCGCAATGAACTCAAAATTCCAATATCATCATTCTCTCTTCACATATTGTTCATACAGTAAGTAATCTGCTATCCTGCAATGACTCTTGCACATTTAGAGCCCTTTGTTTATTTTTGCGTAATCTTTGTCATTATATTCGTCTTCGTCTGTTCTTGCCTTTCACCGCATTTACAATATTCTAAATAGATCGCATTTCACTAGGTTTTAACTTGCGGTCCTAGATAATGAAAACTTGGCTGGACACAACTGTTGTTGATAAGCTGAAGCAATTTCCTCTGCGTCACATCTTTTTTTTCGCCGCAAAGTTACAAAAACAACTTTTGATACTCTATTTTTGGAAACACCTATATTAAATAAATTCGCAGTAAGAATTTGCATATTTTTTATTTTAGAATTGTTTTTGAAATATTGAGTATTTACTAAGTTAAACGATGTTGAGAGTTGAATATAACAGAATTTTATAGTGCTAATTTGTCATGTATGTGAATCAGAGCTATTTTATTTGTGCATTTCACTATGATTGAAAGTTCGTTTTGCAGATTTAACTATGTCGAGTCTTCTGTAAGAATTGAAAATTTAATAATCCATTTCTCTACAAACCGAGTTTTTTTGTAACACTTTCACTGCTAAATATAACCCGCCACCGGCACCGCACGGCGTGTCCATGCTTGAATGCAACAGCCCAGGTACAGAATTGTGCGTAATCCGGCGCATCTTGCCGAGAAGTTGCTCCGCATCCGATGTTCGCTGGCGCGGGAGGGGGTGCGTGCGGGACAGGGGGCGACTCGGGCGCTATCTGGGAGGTGCCTGGCACTTCCGGCGGGTCCGGAAGTCCGAGATAAGCTGTGGGGAGCCGCCGCGGCAAAGCACTGCGCGCGAGCGAATCCGGATTCGCAGCGGCAGCGCCGGACGCCGCAACTCAATGGCCGGGCAAAACGCACTCTATTATCGACCGGCCTCTGCGCTCAGCGGGTTGCTTTCGCACACTCGGACGGCGAGCGCACTCTATTATCTGCCTCTGAAAATTATATATATAAATACATTTGTGGCTCTGTTAAAACTCGGTAAAGTATCGATAACTTTCATCTCAGGGCATTACGCCCTGAGGAAGGTCGCAGAATGGCGAACGATACGTCGGCACCTTCGCCATGGACGCGGCGTCACCCGGCCAGCCTAGTAAATACTGATCCCGGCCGCGGAAGCCTACGCTCTCTTTCATCTCAGATGTTCCGGGAGTATCGACGGGGCATGCTCGGTAGGCTGTGTTTCAGCTAATTTTAGTGTGTTTAGCTTGTGACGAATACTACTCCGCTCCCTTACAAAGGAGACGGTACAAATAATTGAAAACAGAAATTTTAAAAAAATGGCATTGTTTCCGTGGTCGTACAGATTCCCAGATCCCCCAGATACATTCATCAAGGCTAGTTTATTCAGATAGTTCAGTTACCCCTTTCGTTGGAACTGGAATCAATAACGCGTTTAAGATGTTTAATAAAGACGCTTGGACGAAAAACGGCGTGGAGAGATCCGGTGACGGCTCCAGCATTTGTTATCCATCGCGGCCTTTTGTCCGCCGTTGCGCAGGACGCTCCCGCCTTACAAGAGGCGTAGTATCGATATCGTTCCCTTCTCGATAAGGGCGGTGCCGGAACTAGCATCCCGGACATGGCGCGCCGAGAGCGAGCTGATCGCGGCTTTGTGCAGGGCTCTGCTAAGAAGGGACGAGCTCGATAGCTCGCGAAACAAATGAACGTCAGGTCGGAAAATGGCCTTGCAGGAGGTACCGTCGAAACAAGTGTGCTAACTGCAAACGAACGCATTGACGAATGAAGCACATGAACATAACCTGCAGCTTTGTTCCAGTAGTGACAGTCCCTTAAAATAATATTTCCCCGCTACTTTCTTATTGATTTTATGTTTGAATCTTATCGTGCCATTGTCTGCGTGTCAAAATTCAGTATTTTCTTCACTTTTTGGTACCCGTTAAACATCATTTCATCAACTTTGACGGCAGCAATTTTCTAAACTATTCTTTGCGATGTTGTAATATTAGAACCAAGGAATAATTAGTTGCAAGATTAAGCCACGTTATTTTTACATAGATCAAATTAAAACTTAAACAATTTAAAGTGCCGTGAAGTTCAGCGGGGTATTCTGTGGTGTGTCGAAGTGTATTGAACTGTACGACAATGGAGTGTAGGCGTACTGGCGTGCTATGTAGTGCTGTCCGTAGCAATATTATTATTATTATTATTATTATTATTATTATTATTATTATTATTATTATTATTATTATTACTATTATTACTGTTACTATTTTTATATTAATATTGTTAATTTGTATTATAAATTACTACCACTGAGTTATTCTCAGTTGTAGTTAAAATATTTTAATTTCTTTGGACAAACCTTTTATGCAACCACATTTTGTGAACTTCTCTCTTCCATTTAAGCTAGCAACAGGTGTCATTTATTTTGCCAAACCTTTCATGAAAGAAGCGCTGGTCACTTGATTGCTTACTAATGATTTCCCCTGTAAACATTTTCTATGAAGACATCCTGTCGAAATAAATGTTATTTTAGTTTCGTTTTACTTTCTGTAATTGAAATAAATGACTCTTGTATTAGCCATTCATTTGCTTTTTTATCCGTTTAGCTAGTCATGTGAAACACCATCAAACACATATTTCAGGTGCCGTCAAGTTTTGTTATTTCGCTCTTTCATAGCGATAAATTCTTACACTACAAAACATTTTTAAGATACTTTTTTTCATTTTCAATTTCAACGGAGATATGATTAAAAATTATACAATATGTGTCTTGATTTGATCACAGTTCCCCATTTCTTCAGAGAGAGGAATCTCTCTTTAAAAGAGTAGCTATCCGTCTCCTACTTTTGCGAGTTTGTTATTTAGAATGGAATATTACTCTAGGATGTAAAATAAATAATATTCATTAATAAAAATGGATTAAAATAGTAACTCGTAGGAAAAACTGTTATGTGGTATGCATTTAAACAGCTTTGTAATTTTTTAGAAACAATTTTGACGATGAAAGTAATAAACAGTAGTGATAATTGGTTAAGGAGAATAAAATGTTCCTCGGACATTTTCAATACATCCAGATTGTAAAGAAAATAATTCTTCTTTCTTAAAAAAGTACAGTACAGATCAGTTTTGTACTAGTGTTAAATTCATAATTTATTTTTTATTATTACTATTTTATGGCAAAAATGATTAATAGTTGATATGTATGTATTTGGCAGTTTGTGTCGTTTGTTCGACTTCCCAGCTAGCTAATGGTGTCCCCCATGCCTGAGTCTAGTTTAAGTCCCACGCTTGGGGGGAGGGAGGGGCAAAAGATACATGTGGCGAACATTATGTATTCCCTTTGCCGTACCTGACAAACTCCGATGGCCTTAGCTTTTCTTCGACAAACAGCTACAGAAACTGAGACGATTTTAAAGAAAAGCTACAACTCTATTTTTGCCTCGACTAGGAATCGAATTCGGCATCACATCATGGGAAACTAGTATTCTGTCCATGAGCCATCCTTGAGAACGTATTATAAGAATTACATTTTTGTTATTATAAAATTTTAATTGTCTATAATTTTTATAATTAAAAAAGGATGTACAAAACCTCGGAATTATTTATAAAGAAATCAGAAATTATTTCCTAAAGTGCAGTTATTTTCCTAACCATCCGCCAGTACAAAAAATGAGTCTGACGTACAAAATTTAAAATTTTGACATGAAAACGGCATATAAACCTCGTTCAATTTTCGTAATTATTTTTAGTACAGATTCATGGAAATTCACAAGTATACACTCTTGAGCTCTTTCTTAATAACGGAGCGGCCACCATATTGATTCAGGTCGCCCCAGTTTTTTGTGTACTTTGCAGCACCCAGTTGTTTTACATGACTGTAACTCCTTTGCCATACGCGGGTAGCGTGGAGTTGTGGGCGTGGAGGAGTGGGGTGGGCGTGGAGGAGTGAGCGTGAAGAGATGAGCGTGGAGTTGTGGGCATGGAGGGGTAGAGTCGTCAAGGAGGGGTGGCCGTGGAGGAGTGGGCGTGGAAAAGTGGGGTGGGCATGGGGGGGTGAGCGTGGAGTTGTGGGCATGGAGGGGTAGGCTGTACGAGGAGGGGTGCCGATGACGGGTGAAGCGCCGCAGGGTGCCGGGATGGGAGAGCGTGGACTCTTTGTGGTGGACGAGTAGGGTGGGCATGGAGGGGTGGCCGGAGGGGTGCCTAGGTGGCGCGTGAGGGTGGCGTAGGGGTTGCCGCGTGGAAGAGTGGGGTGGGGTGGGTGGGGGCGGCACTCACCGGTGAAGGCGTTGCAGAAGGGCCGCTTGCGTTTGGGCTCCGCTGCGAGGCGCTCCAGCTCTGCGGGGTCCGCTTGCTGCAACAGAGGCAAATCGGCCGCGTTAGGACGCAGACACACGAGCGATGGTTTGACGTCCGTCACCTAACGCTGATGGCGTCAGCTGTGCCGACGCGCGTCGATGCATGCGCACATGAGCGTTGCTTACTATACTGCGCATCCACAGTGCACTCACACTGTTATGTGTGCGCGCGTGTCAGGTGCTAATCACTACTAATCATGGTCACCGTCAAAACTGATATTGCGAGTAATGCAGCGCTAAAAAAAAGTTAAGTAAAAAATCCAAGATAAATTGGGTGCACGAAATTTTTAATAGTGAGAGGCTCTCTAAAGGTGATTATTTCATTCTTCAGTAAGCTGCGAGAAGACACGGAGAAATATTTGATTATTTTCGAAGGGAAGAAGAATCATTCTAAGTTTCTCTTTAAACTCAAATGAATTAGAATTTTCGCATCTTTTTCTATTTCTAAGAAAAGAGGTACCAATTAGAACGTAGAATAGCAAGAAAATCATAATAGAAATCCGGAAAAATCCGGAGAAATAAAATATTACTTTCCACTGAAGTACGGCTTTCAAGGATCCAACTTTTCAAGTTTTACTCTTCTATAATATTCTTTCAGTCGTATTTCAATGTTATTGTTACGGAACCGAAAATTGAAAAAATGTAAAAAAGTAGACAGCTGAGAGGAGGATGGGACAAAACCGAAAAATAATCCATACTGAAGAGGTAAGAAAAAAATAGTATGAGAAAGTCTGTGCCCATTTGCAGCACCAGAAGTCTTTGGTTTAGACGCTAGGGTTTTCACAGACGAGCAGACAGACAAGCAGATGTAGAAAACACTTTTGCACTATCAGGGACCTTCAAAACATGTATTTCCGTTAATATCTTGACATATATCATTTTGAAGCATTATATATTTTTGCTATTATTCTTATCTTATGTACTCTGAATATACTATATATTCGATACAGTTATACATGCTATGACATGTACCCCAACCCTCATTAATGACCTAGTTCTCATAGTTGCATCTGCTTGTTTTAATTTTAGCAGTGTCAAAATGACAAAGCATGAGCCGCCGTTTTTCAATATTTGTAAAATTCTACTCTTGACGGAAATAATAAAGTTTGGGAAGTGGCATTAAAGTAGAATTAAAAGGACTCAAATGTCACAGTGCAACGAAATTAATGTAGGTGTTAGTCGTCGGATTAACGGAAACGACAGACAAAAATAGCCGAGATACGTCCGCATTCGACAGCCAGAGCACGTTGATAAGATGGCCCTTCGGCAATTGTCACACGCGTAGCAACTGTTATGGTATCGTCCTCGCAAGCCGATGTTGACGGTTCAACGCATCACAAAGAGATTAATCCACTTTTATCCATCGCCCATGCAGCACGCCGACAGCTTCGTTTGCATTTCTGCCACGGCGCGGGGCCTCTGTTCTCATTACGGCGTGTTTGTTCTATTTGGTGCTGCGACCTAGCCGCGAGGACCTGTTGAATCTCGGGTGATCAATAGTCACTTTGCCATTATAGTTGGGCATGTGGTTTTGTTAAATATATGGTTAAGGACGAGCCTAGAAATTAAATTTATAATACATCTTTTACTCAGGATTTATGGTGATGAACGTTGAACGAGCAGAATTTCTAAATAATTCTGATAAGTCAACAGGAGAGACTTAAATTATCTAGTACTGGAGACGCTGGTATAAAAAATATTTTTTTATATTTTCCCCTAGATTACTGTTGTTAACAGCCTCGGAGAGTATGCTATGAATGGAATCAACGAAAAAATACAGTTAAATGTAATTAACGAGAATTTCTTGGAATGTTTCTTCTACGTCCTAAAATTACATTTTTTCGTTTTTATTAATTTGCCTGATTCTTTTAAATATCTAATATTTTATTACTGTTTCCAGACCCACAATTATTGTCTGTTAAGTATCAACATCTTTTTATCGTATAGCGTGAGTCATTTCATGCTTTGTAGTTGCAGCCGTGTCGTCAATTAAGCGAACGAATGTTCCCTACGTCATTTTGCAGAAAACACGACGTTAGTTCACAGCAGTTTTTTAAATTTATTTTCTTCTCTAATGTTCAGAAAATTGTACTTAAAGTTATTCAAAGCGCTGAGAATATTTTTAAGTATTGTCGAAGAAAAAATATTTTTTTGTGACACAAACGACGAGTAACAATCATTTGTGAAGTGTGGAAATTGCTATGCATATTTCGATACGTCTGCAGGAGCGTGTCGGAGCGCGACCCTACTAGTGCGCCCGATCTGAGGCCCTCGGGACATTAGTCCGCCAGTTGTCTGTCCGAATTGCTTGGCATTCGCTGTATGCAGACGCGTCAATTCCTTCCCGAGTCTATAACAGCGCTTCCAGTCTTGGAAATGCGCATAATAAGTTCCGGTTACATACAGTTGCGACGAAATTGGAAAACTACACAGAAAACTCTTTCTACGGTAATCTACACTTCTGGAACTTAGATGGAACTTAGAAGTATAAACAATTGCACACACGGTTACATGCTACGTTGGGGGAAAAAACCCAAAAATGAGAAAATAGATAAAATAGCATATTAAATATAAGGAAAGGAGAAGGAAAATGAGTTAATGGTGAATGATATCCTAATTATTTAAAAAAAAGTGCCCGCAATCTCTCTCTTTTCTCTCTCTCTCTCTCTCTCTCTCTCTCTCGCTCTATATAATATATATATATATAATATAATATATAAATAATATATATATATTATATATATATAATATAGAGAGAGAGAGAGAGAGAGAGAGAGAGAGACATATAGAGAAAATTCATACTGGAATGTCTGTCGGTGTGGTGTAGCACACGTATGCAGGTGCGCGTGATGGTTGCACGAATAAATTATTTGAGAAGTTGGATGAAATCATTGAAAGGACCGGCTCCTCGTGTCGAACAACAGGCGTAATTGAGGGGCGTGGGAGCGGGAGCGGCTGAGCGCGCGGAGGATTCTCTCGGAGCGCAGCCGCAGGGAGTGGCAGGCGCATTGGGGGCGGGTGGCGGCGGGTGTTGACGTCAGGGCGGAGGGGGGAAGGAAATTGCGGGGACGGCACGTCAAGTGCAACGCTCGCCTGCGGCGACGCCTCCCCCTGCCAACCTCTGCCCCCCTCCCTCTTCCCTCTGCCACCCACATCTCTACTGTCCTAAAGAAGCGTCACAACACAGAAACTTGGCTCGCTCTGTTTTGTAGAAAAACAAATTGTGAGTAAAATGAAAGATCTTTGTGTTCTCACGAATGTATTTTAGCAGACTTCGAATCTAAGATAAAGTCACGGGGAAATCATATAATTGTACATGTATCACTCTCTATATAAATCTCTGCATGTCTTTGGAGGTTTTGAATGGAGTTTATAAATAAAATATGAAGATGGACGCATATAATACGTAGATTTTTTTAATGTTAAACGGTATTTTTAAACATTTTTAAATTCTGGGACTTCAACCAGATATGTAATGCGTAATGTAGTTTATCTGTGATATGTAAAACATTTATTCACATTATATTTTATTAGTGATTGAAATCATCACAAATATTATGTCTTTAAACATTTGCTCACATATTCTTTGAAACAAAGTTGTCTGTTGTTTAAGCTGTAAATATCTATTGCGAGTGAAGGACTCCGCCCTGCCCCTGCCCCTCCTCCCCCACCCACCCCCAAGCACTGCCAACCCCCGAACACCCGTTCACCCTCGTCCACCCGCCTCCCCCGCACACGGGGCTCAATTAGCCGGAGCCGCCGAGGCTCCGAGCCCCCCTCGTCGCTTCCTTCGCTGCGGAAATCAGCGCCAGCTTTTCGCGTTTGCATAATTTGCTTTCCGTGCGCCTTCAGGAAGGAAGGGGCGCGCCAACGTGTTTGTCTCCTCCCTGCGGTCAGCCTCCCACTCGGAAGGTGAGCGTGACAATGTTTTTAAGGAAGTGACGTTACTTTTTCTTTAATACGGTCGTTTTCCCTCGTTTTCCATTCTGTTCTAATTCGTGTTTTGATAACTTTTTCTTTCCTTTTTTTGCCTACAGGTTTTATTTCTTTATTCGAACATCTCAGCGATGCAATGACAAATGCTGGTTGTTAGATTAAAACGATTCCTTTATTTTTACTTTCTCGCCCGTAGTTTCTCAAAAGAGAACGTATGTAATTGTGCACCGGAAAACGTTAAATGTTCGACAGAAAAACTCGTATTGCCGGGCCCTGGGAACGAAAACTTGGATAAATCTTGTTTATGTGTAGGACTAGTGAATTACTTCCTCTAACACGCTGTGTAATGAGAATCCATGTTTTGTGGCACCTTGATACCGAAAAGTCATCTGCTTATCCGTCCTTCCGTATGTCCGTCTGTGCTCAGAACTAGCACCAAAGTCTTTTTTCTCCAAAATGTATATTCCTCGATGGATTTAAAGATAGGCTCTGCGTTTGAAACATATATGTATTTTGGGAGATAATTTACATAAAGCCTCAACAACAGTTGCAAACGTTTCTCAAAATGGCACCAAATTTTTCGATTCAACTTTGTCTCCAAATAGCGTAAAGGGCGCTTAAGATAATAGTTTAGGTCTCATTTTCGTTGAAATCTATAATTTTTTGAAAATTACGAAAGCTCATTTTTTTGGCGTCTTTCTACAATAAAAATATTAAAGATTCAATATTAAAGTTTATTCACACATACGATTCTGAACACAGAATAATATTATTGTGTCCATTTTAAAATATTCACATAAAATATCAATACAACGTTCGAGCTACAGAAAATAGCCTCTTTAAAAAAAATGCACATTTTTTTAACCGTTAAACCTAATACGCTATGACAAACACGTAAGACTGTTACTCGTAAAGTTTTCCCATTTTGTTAGAGAAACTCTGCAAACTTCAAGAAATGTCATTTCCAACTTGCGTCATAAAATCCTTTCTGTGTAGCCATATTTTTCTCTTGAAAGAAACAAATTGATTTTGAAAGTATCGATACGTTTCCGATTATAAGCTGAAGGCTGTATGTAATGGAGCGATTTGACAACCACATAGTCATGCGTATTAATCTGTCAGAGTTCTGTGAGAAATTAATAGGTTCATGGTGATTTCATGAGGACTTTACTTCCACTTTGGCTCATCCTATCTGCGATGTGGGTTTCGCCTGTAATTAGTGCACATGGTGGCGGCTGCCCACTGATCCTTTGGGCTGTTCGTCACTGGCCATCACTGCCCGTCCAATGCAATATCTATGCCCACTGATGGATCTATTCAATGACTCCGCAAGGATACTCTGTCAGGGGGTGAGAATAGGACAAGGGGCATTACGGATAGGATATAACAAGACAGTGGTGCTACTGAAGCACATACTTTCTTGCATTACTTGTTTAAGACCAGGCAATATTATATTACTACATGAATCTGCAATAGTGTTTTAAAGCAGCAAATAGATATTTGTGATAGTAGTGGAAAGGACGACATTTTATTTTGCGAGGAAATATTGTGACGAAATATGCGATACGAGGCCCACAGACCGTGAAGCGCCAACCTACGAGAAAAATAAAATCACTTTTACCACGTGTGTCATACACATCTTATTAGTTAGACTTAGTGGCTTTTATTTTTATTCAAGAACACAAATCACTTAATGATCATTCAGGTTAGTAGTAGCCATGCGGTCAGAAGAAATTATTTTGTTTCCTTTGTTGCATTCACAAATTTATCTGAGCACTTGAACAGCGTCTTACTTTAGCACCAATGCTAAAAAATGAACTTTTAACACGCAACGCATGCTTAGAAAGAATCAGTTTTACAAGTGTCTGGGTAATTTGTTTCTGCAATGAGACTCAAACTCAGGTTCTCCGAGCAAACACACCATGCGCCTAAAGGAATGATATAGGCCTCGTTTTTGTTTGTACCTCCGAATGTTTGAAAAGTGCATGCTGGAAATGTTGAATTGAGACAATTAGATTTTAAAACATGTGAACTGCTGTTGCACCAATGCAGATATTGAGGTATAAACAAAAACGAGGCCTATATCATTCCTTTATGCGTTCCTTGTTTTATCCATGAAGAAAATTTAAACAAAAAAATGGAGCGGTATTCGAGAAAATGTTTTTTTTAATAATTTGAATTAATTTCAACCAGAAGTTAACTGAAAACTACTCGTTTTTTAAAGAATTGCGCACTGACGTTTTAACAAGTTAATAATTTGGGACACTTTTGTTTAAGGCAAAAAATTATATCTTCAATTTTGTAGGTTTCAAATGTTAACGTTTTGCTATTTTCGAAAATAATGCGCCATTCTTCTGGCAAAAATAATTCACCAAGAGAGAGACAGACTAACACCATATTTTTTATCTTCGTTTGATACATACGAGGAGAAAATTTAAAGAAAAACTCGAAGCGATTTTTGAGAAAAAGTTTTTCAAAACATTTCACATTTCATGCACAAATTACATAAAACCTACACTTTTTTCGATTAATTGTAATCATATTTCTTAAAGAGCTGTAGACATTTATATCATCAATTTTGTAATTTTGAAATGTTAAAATTTTTCAATTTTAAAAATTGCAGAGAGTTTGCCAGAAATGAGTTTAGGCCAATTTTTAGCATTATTTGATACATATGAGGAGAAATATAAAAGAATGGACCAATCTTTGAGAAAAAATTGTGTTAAAAATTTAAATATTGTCTATACTTCACGCAAAATAACGCGAAAGCTACTCATATTTTCGAAAAATTGTACATGACTTTATTTCAAGATCTGTTTTTAAAGTACATTTTTCACTAAGAAATCATCGTTAAAATTGTAGTTGTAAGCTGACGCCATAAAATGATTTTTTTGCAATTTTGGAAGAAACAGCGATTTAAACGAAAATGAGACTTGCGCCATTCTTTTAAGCGTTTATTAAGCGCTATCCAAGGACAAAATTTAATTAAAACATAATTTGATATAAGTTGTTCAATCTGGGAGCAAGTGGCAACAAGTTAGCATGCTACTGCCAGTGAGTCTGTTTGTCCACGTGACTCATTATTTCAAGTTGGAACATCTGTAACAAGAGAGAATGAAAATCAGTTACAAATAACGTTATGTTGTAACGTTGATGTTGAAGCACCAATAGCTCATTTTTATTACATACGTAGAGATATTTACTTTCTAACATGTCAAGTGCGAAAACAAGCGTTTCTCGCGCTTGTTTCCCGTCCGTGAAATCGCTAATTCTTTCACAGTGTGCGAAACATCGCGAAGCGTGTACCAAACATCTGTAACGATTCGCAATTGTCTTTCGTGTTGATGACGTCTTTGTTTATGATTTATAAACAATATTGTTACGACACTGAAAGGAATTAATTTACTTTTGAACAAGCAAGATATATCTAGTTATTTGATATTTAATTTATTTTCCATTACTTAATGCATAGCGTTTCGCTCACGGCGTGTTAAAAAATAGCATACGTTACGCCGGCGCGAGGTGATTCCCACACTCGTCTTCCTAGCTACGCTCGGACGGCAAACTCGACTCGTGCGTGAATCACCTGTTTCGGGCCCTCTGTACGTAAGCTACTATGTAGGACGCGCTTCGTATGTTTCCATTGAAGTAGTTGATGCGTGTCCCGCAGCGCGTACGCGCGCCACTGCAGCGCCGCGAGTGGCTTCTCGACGCAGCAACTCACCCTCTTGTGGAGGCGTGGGGCGTGATCGGAGGGCGCGGGCGCGGCGGGAGCGGCGGCGGCGGGGGCGGCGGCGGCGGCGGCGGAGGGCGCGCCGAGCGGCAGCGCCAGCGCCAGAAGAAGCGACGTCCCCACCAGCATCTGCGCCAACTGCATCGTGCACCTGCGCAAAGTCCCACGCCCGCCCGTCACTCACCGCAGACACTCGCAGCGCACACTCAGCAACCGTACTGTCTTCAATCCAACTGTCAGCTACTAAGAAAATATGACATTTTTTTCTTACATAATCCTAATGCATTTGTTTATTATCTATAAGCATACATTTCTAATACACATGAAACAAATTGTAATAAAACTGTGTACAAGAAAACTAAGAGTCATCTATCATCTATTGAACAAGAACAGGTTAGCCAACGTTGAGCATGATCGATCTATCGAAAATTGCCCGCGAGCTCTCAGTAGCTCGCCATCGACGGTTTGGCGCTCACTTATCCAAATTTACGTAAGAATATTAGAATTGCCGACAAAGGTGGCTCAGGGCATCAACAGATGACGCTGCAGGGATTCTGACAGGGTTCCACTCTCGACGGAGGTGGCAGAATTTTCTACCCTAGAGAGATATATCGAATTCAATCGCTGCCTGGAGAAGAATTCTAACGTCTGACTGCCCTGATCGGTAGTTTTCCCTGGTTTCTCCAATCACATTCGGGGAAATGCCGAAGCAGTAACCTAACAAACGGGCCACAGACCACACGGGATTTTTTCTTCCTCTTTCTTGTCCTATCCTCACCCCTTACTTACATTCGCATGCACTACACTATCACACACGCCGGGAGACCGATTAGCATAGAGCTTGACCCAGCCGGGGCAGTGCTCCGTCCGTGGGAGATACCTGGTTGAGGTAATCCCCGCAAACCCACGTAGGTCGGGAATTCCAGATTCGAATACCTGTTGGGCCGTTTTTATTCTTGTACCTGTACGAACCGTGCAGTTATCTGTAGGCTTCAAACAAGAATCGTCGCGAGTGAAGGGGATCGGAGGTGGAGGGTTCGAATCCCACATAACGCACGAGTCTTTTCACTTTGTGGCTTTCTCATCCCACCACCCAAGCATCATCCCAACTATACGCGTTCAACTATTATCGCAATGGTCGCTCTTCCCACCTGCACCGATGACTCAGTGCAGCCAGTGTTACCAACGCAGCAGCATTGACTGGAAGGTACTAGTGTTTGAGTCCCGACGGCGGCAGATTTTTGTCACTATCCAGATAGCAAGTTCGATTTCAGACGCTGCCAGAGAAGAATTTTAGCTGCCGGTTCCTGGTACTGGTAGTTTTCCGTGGTTTCTCCTATCAAGTCCAAGCGAATGCCCGTAGCCGTGCCCTTTCCAACGCTCGATCGATCGCGCGTGATCTTCCTGATCCGCTCCTCCCTCTTAGCCCAAACTCTTGTTGGGAGGCTGTAAGCTCGAGCGCGTAAGCTTCTCCCGGCTGGGGCGTTGTCCCGGTGGGAGAGATACCTGAAAGGGAATCCCGCGCCTGTCGTCGCCTGATTTCACATCTTAGTAGGGGACGAAACACCATCACCTTACAGGTTATGAAACTAACTGATGTACCGCACTAACGGAAATAAGAGCATAGAAGTTGATACTTTTCCAATCAAATACCCTACGATCAATCATATAGTGCAAAGAAAATAATCAGCGTGGTGACCTGTTCAGAAATACGAAGATCATTAAGACATCGGTATCCTCCCTCGTCATTATTGATAATTGACTATGGTACTCATCACACTCTCCTGGAGCATTTACATTACCCATACAAAATAAGAAAGGTTTCTTCAATCTAGAGGTACTTCAACTTAAATATACTGCTTACTTCAACGTACTGCTACAAAGTAGCAAAGGGATATTTAGAATGCATTCTTAACGCGAATACAAGATGAGGTTCATGTACATCTGCTTGATTAATTAGAACTTCAAATAATTTTAATTAAGGCAAACAAAAAGTATCTTTTCCTAGCGAGGAATACTAAATTCCATCTGCATGGAATTCATTTCTCGTAAGAACTAATCTGATAAACAGGCTGTCACAAAAAATGATAAAAATTCATTTAATGAGAGAAGTTACCGCCCGAAAAATATTCCTTGCTGCCGTGTTCTCCTTTTACTCTCCGATTGCGCACATCCACGAATATTATAAATTCCCTTCTCCCTCGCATCAATTTTCACACAAAGAAGAATATCTAGTTATTGAATTTCGTTTTTTTCCTTCTCGAGAGGTTGCTGTGGAAAGGAGAGTCGGAAAGAATCCATTTTGCCGGCTGCCCTGACGGGCAGTTGCTGGGGCCTACTTGAGAAGGCGGAGTGGCGCGGGCCCCTTAGCCTTTGTCCGGCAGGGGGCCTAACGAGGTGGGAAGGCGCGGATCAGGTGTGCGACCCCCATCCGGCAACCGAGGGCGGGGGACCAGGCACGGGAGAGGGGGAACTGGCTACGATTTTTCCCAACATGCTATTTTGCCTCATGCAAATATTTAAATAACTTTTTGGTATATATTAAATTAAATACTGTATTTACTTAGCTGTCCGGGTGGCGCCGCGTCCATGGCGAAGGTGCCGACGTATCGGTCGCCATTCAGCGACCTTTCTCAGGGCGTAATGCATAATTTAATACATTATTACGCATTACGGCCTGACGCGACCGAAACGTCGGCACCTTCGCCATGGACGCGGCGTCACCCGGACAGCCAAGTAAATACTGACTCCGGCCGCGGAAGCCTACGCTCTCAAATTAAATACTATTTCTTCCGAGAAATGGATTATGCATTTTTCCGTGGCTTGAGGTCCATGACCTTCAGTTCTGTCGTCAATGATATTCTAACGCTGAGAAGGTCATGAGATGAAGACTGCCTTCGGACTAGCTTTCTAGGCCGAAACGCGTGTCTACCACCATTACAATAATTAAAAAGAAATGCGTATAAAACCTCAAATGTTCGACCTTCGAGCAAATAAAATCGGAATTAGAAGATTTCATCAAATATAGTTGCTTAAAATAAATCACAGTAAAATGCATATTTTAGTGTAGCCATTTATTCTCTACAATGATGGTGCTACAAAACAGAATATGGATGTGTCAAACCAGGATTTCACACGCGATGGGAACCTGATTAAATATTCCGTTTATCAATTTAAAAAACAACAAGTTCTAAAAAGACAGTGCGTGCGAGCTCTCTCATTCCATTGGAGGAAATGCTACCAACTATTTTAACAACACTTTCAATATTTTAACAAGTACGCCCAGGAAAGAAATCACTAAATTTGTTTGGAAATTGCCTTCCGTGAATCTAAATAATAAATATTACTATCTTGATTCAAATTTACAAGTCAAGAACATCAGACAGTGTAAAATGCAAAAACGGGGTACTTTTATAAATTTTTGATAAACTATTAATAAGCAATATTAACCTTTGATGGAGATGACATGTTTAGTTCAGTAATTTTTATTACATACCCTGCACTGTAAATATAAGCAAAATACCACGTAGAAAATAAATTTACAAATTCATCTCCTAAAGAGTAAGTTGTTGAGTCTCTTTTATCAATGAAAATTTTTTAAATACAAATAGAAACGATACATTCAAATTTAATTTGTCAAACTAAGCAATTTTTAATATAATATTTTGTATGACCAACTACCACACAATTCTCTTGTCTAAAGCTAATTTTTTGCCAAGAATCCATTAATGGAAATGAAAATTGAAAGTTATGAGCCAACGAACGATGCATTGGAAACTGGAATATTTTTTTTCTTTTCCAAGAACAAACGATCAAAAATATAACGGAGGATGTTCCCCTGCTTGTCTACCTTTATCAAATTATTTTTCAGGCAAGATAAACATTGAGTTTTGAGCTCTTACATAGCACACTCAAACGAAATTGGTCTTTCAATTCTCTTTCGGCTATGTTTAGCGCATTTCGCTAACAAAAATATATTCCGCTGACGGCGCGGTATGTGATTTATCTCACTACGTCTCACACTTTTGTCCTCAAGTATAGTAGGCAGTGTTAGAAAATGTTCGTGTTCCTCTTGGTTTGATCATTTCCCTTTCTTCTTTGTTTTAGGGGAGACTTATCTGACCAGGAAGTTCAAGAGTTCAGGAGTAGAGTAAACTATATTAAAATGGATTTTGAATGCAAGGATCATCATCTACCGTAAAGTAAAGATCTCCTACTGTTCATCCTATGTCTTAAACTGTTAAGACTTCAAATATCTTACCTAGAATGTCTTGGAAGAGTATTTGCGAAAAAATAATGATGCTTTAATACTGTTTCAGCTAACCAAATATAGTTTTGGACGTCTGATTAAAGTCTTAACGTCTGCGTAACGCAAGTTAAGTGACGTTCCAGCTACCCTGCTTCGTGCTGACTACTGGGAGCAAAGAGATGAAGCACTTATTACCTTGCAAGGCTTCATTGTCATAGCTGTTTAGGGGCTCGATTTTGGAAAAAATGAAAACGATCGAAAAAACCCACAAACCAAAAATCATTATTAGTCTTAAAGAGCGCTCATAATTGATGAGCTCGAGGCTTGGCACCGAATTGGACAATGCTAAAGCACGAAAACATAAACATAAGAGAGGGATTACCTATCATACAATAGCTACGCAACGAACATAGATGAAATACGTATAAGAGGAAGTCTGCATAACTGATGAACACGAAATCTTATAGTGAGGATACTTGGGATTTCCGGTACGATATTTTTTAAAATTAATAAGAAGAAAATTTTGACGAGTGGAAAAAGTAATAATTAGAAATATAATTGAGAAATTACTAGACATTTCACTAAATTTTACATCCTTCCAGTATAACCAGTATGCTTATTTACAAAGGGCATGAATTGTGTGATTCTTCAGTGAGTGTAAAAGTGTAGGTTCGCCAGACGAGCTGTACGCATTCGCGACGAGTCGCCCCCATTGAAAGCCGTTGGTGTTGTAGTGTGATGGAGCGCCGATGTGGAGGCCGCATCGAGAGATAGCGAGCGCCATTCGTCACTGACGACGCATCAATCCTCGCTGCCCGATGGACATCGCGTCGAAACGACCGCCTTTCGGTAAAAACGCGGACGCTGCCTACCACGCGGCGCGTGCTAACCAGCTGTCTGCGCAGTCGGTTGTTTGGGGGCGGTGTATTTTTTCCACGTGTTTGTACTCGTATGAGACTGGCCGTCCTATGCGTGACTTAATTTCAATTTCTCATTAAACGTTTCACCGCCAAAGCTAAAAGATATCATATTATGGCCTTTTAGGTACGAGAAGAAATATCCTGCAAAAGATTCTGCTTCGAGTGTAGGAACTTCTGGTATAAAATATGACAGAGACTTTCTGGCACTAGCTATTTCTCTTTTTTGAGTCAGGACTACAGTTTCGGTTTTGCCTCCTTCCTGACTGTCGACTATCGTCTAAGGGATCTATCATGGTTTCCTGCGGTAAGTACCGATGATCTGGGACAATTCTCATCGAAGAGCACTATCACACGCCTCAAAATGGGCGTCCAGGTAGCCCGTAAGTCCATCTCCGTTCGTAAAAATTAACAATGCGTGAAATATTTAAAAATAGTAGGTCTGCATGTGTAATCTTCTTCAAATATCTATCGTATATAAATGCACTTTTATCGATTACGGCAAAGATTTTGCAGACACAATTTCAAGTCATTTTTGAGAATATGTTGAAAATATCGTTTAGGCTCCATGTCCATGTACTCACAAAAATAATAGATCAATATGAAAATTTCAGGGCGTTGAGTCGGACCAGGTCAGTGGGGGAATACTAATATTTAAGAAAACAATATAAATGGTTGTGGCGGTAGCCATTATTAATCACTAACGGGAAGGCTGACGGACGGATACACAATCACAATAAACAACCCTTTTTTGGCATCATAGAATCCAAAACCTTCATTGCTGTTAAAACTTCGAAAGTGATTATTTGCATCATTACGTGACTTTGTCTATATACTGTTTATATCCTTATAAACAACGTGTACGTAAATGTAAAAATTCTGTTGAATAAATGCTATGGATTAACAGTGAAAATAATTTCTTAAAGTGAAACACGATTGAAATATATTTATTATAGTTCTCGTTAAGATTTAGTAACCACCATATGATAGCGAATATACGAAATTCTTTATTTTTTGCTCTGGGCAAAACGTTAGGCAAAATATTCTTAATCAAATCAATATTAGTATTAAAGATTTTAAAACGACCAGAAATTAAATAATTAATACTTCTAAACAATTCAGTAATACTTAAAGTGTGCCTGACTGATACTACTTAAACTTTTGCCAAACTATTCATAATTGAACACAGAATCAAAGCAAACATTGTCGTTTTGTGTTCATTATCACTATGTCATGATCTGTAATTGTTTTCATAATTTTTTGAAATATGCCATATATGTAATTAAGAAATACGATTCCAATAGTCAGAACAACATTGTGCAATAACTGAGATAGGCCTAAGTGCCATTTTCGTCTGATATTAGAGGAGCGCATGCGACCTCTTGACTGAGAATTGTCCGCAGATAAATTGTGGGTACTACGTGAGATTGGTGGTCATTTCGACGCCGATAGATGGTAGCCTGAAAGGGGGGGCGGTAAAATCGAAAATTCCCCCAATTCCGAAGAAAACACAATTTAGTAGAATAAGAAAGTCTGTACGGTACTGTAGCATCATTAATTTCTTCTAAGAAGATAGAATGATGAAAAGTATTGAACGATACATGACCAATAACACAAATAACAGATATAATTGATTATAATGATCCGCAATCATCTCCATAATAAACTTCGAGCACTTCTGATATTTGCTAATTAAAAGCATAAGGTCGTTAATGACCAACGTAAATATCAGAGTTTCACATTCAGAATGATACGTAAATAATAGATGATTTTAGAGATAATCTGCGACTGTACTCTGCAAATGAGAAGGACGCAGGATTATGAAGTTAAAAAAAACTTGACGGGTTTTTTGTGCAGACGTTTTGCGAGGTATAAAGAATGATATATACGCATCAATGTGAAAATACCAGGTCTTGTGTATTATGCGTTGGTGAATTTCAGTCTCGGTAATATGTTTCTCGTTTGTAAATGTATTAAGAGGAAATTTCAATAATAATCTGTGTCATTATCTCATATGTTAATGACGATATTTTGTCCCATGAAAAATGATGTATGAAATTAATCTTCCAGTACTTACGAGCATTCTTTATTCTAATAAATAATACATTAATTCATAACATAGTAATTTTAAGATTATATTTGTAACGAAGAAATAAATGGAGAGCACGATCAAGTATAAATTTTGCCTCTGTGGTATTAGCAATAAAGCATTCCTTTCAAGAAATTTTATGTTACAGTGAGTCAACTTTGAACAAATGACTATTCTGATCAATAGAACAATATCTGATCTGTTTACTGATAGGATTATACAGTGTTATGGTTATAATTATTTCTAAATTACACTCTTTTGAAAGAGAAAAGCTAAATGTTTTACAGGAAATTTGCAGATGGTGTAGAATCCAATTTTATCTAACATTTTCCCGAGTAAAACAGCAATTAGGAATAACGAAAATAATAGAGAATTCACATTGCCACAAAATTCTTATTCAGAGCCACACAAAAAGAAATAATATGCCGCCAGTCCTGCAAGTCTTCGTTGGCTGCGTTCACGCCCTGCTACTTGTTGACGCCTGCCCACTGGAAAGTTTCGCGTGACGTGCGAAGCGGCTCCACGGGTCTGGGGTTCGCGGCGCACGAAGGCTCCGTGACTGCGCTTCAAGTTCCCCAAGGGCACCCGTTCATCGCGACGCTCGATGAGGCATTTCACGAAAACCTCGTTTCGCTGGGGGAATCGAATTTGGGTTCAACTTCCCGCTACTGACCGTTTGCGGGAATCGAAGAAATCTCGGAAAAGAACGAAACGGGGCTTTTAGTAGGGACTGAGAGCAATTGGCCAGGATTTAAAATCTGAGCAGTTGGTTTTGTATAATTCATTATCCTCTATTAGATTGATTGTTGGTTGACCATCACAAATATATTTTAAAAAATAGCTATTGAACTTTAGCAGTTGCAATAGTTGCATTCTGGATCTCGCCCTTCTAATTTACTAATTGATTAGTAGCAGCGGATTTTGCCCATCTGTATTACCTTTGTAACAGCTGCTGAGAATTTTCATATCGGTCATAGTATTCAGGTCTTATTGAATAAATAATGAAATCATCATCCAAAAAGAACTTAACAAATTAGTGTTGCGTTAATTCCTTCCATTATTTCGCAATTATTTAAGAATACACATATTTCACTAGAAACAACTATTGCAAGAAATGTTTACAAGTGTTTGAGTACAAAACATCCTGCATGATATTGAAAGATAGCATCTAAGGGAAATACAAACAGACAACTTTTTTTCATCTCTGTCAGTCATCAGAAACACATTTCACTGCAACAAAATTTACAAAACAATGTCATATTATGAGTTTCACACACATTTTAAGCCTTTAACTTCCCTTTCTTGGGCACGTGAACACCAATGTGTTTGCGATTGCCTTCCATTGAATAGATGATGGTATGGAGATTAAGAGGGGTGAATTATAATGAGAGATGAATGATGCATCGAGAAAAAAGTATCTTAAACAATTTTTATATAGCTGGAATAAAAGTCTTTGATGAAAACAGATACATTAAATTAAACTGATTCCTCAATAAGTGAATCGATTGTGGAGTTATGTAATACATGTGTGCGATATTAGATCAAACTGAATATCTGTATGTTTTTTGCTGTCTATAAGCAACATACATAAATATTTGGCATCACACGAGTATTTTCTAAGTGATTATCTGTGGCTGGGGTTTGTGGTCGGCTGAAGAGCTAACAAGAGGGCAACCGCTTAGCCCTCTTTGCCGGGGACTACGACAGGTAGACGTTTTCAACCTTCTGCTCCCAGAACATTTTGCGCACGTTTTCGCTAGCTCCGGATTTATTTCCGTTCCGATTCTATCCTTCATGATTGAATTGTGAATATATGGTAACCAGCGCGAATGACAGCATTTTAATAGGAAAATATTTCCGCTCTTCTATATTAAGCACTATTTACGTATATAACGACTTGATTGCACCCAATAGGTTTCTATAAGCTGTGTATAGGTAGAAAGTGAAAAAACATATTCAATTAGCGGTAGCATCGTGGATGTTTGATACACAACTGTACACTACATTCACTTCATCAATTCAATGCAATATTTCCGTTTTCATCAAACACGTTCATTCCACGAAGAGATATTGGAAGTCATCTCCGGTAACGTATTTAGAGAAACGGCTTTTGACTGCTTTGCCTGTCTTCATCAGACGCAATGTGTGTGACAAAAGTCGGGAGACTAATCTCCCGACTTTTGCCACGCACTGCGAGATTGAAAATGAAGGCCATTATTTCGTAATGAAATGACATCACCGCATCAGAATTCCACAAGTGCATTCCAACTATGCAAATATTGTTTAGAGTAATAGATACATTTTCTCAGTATTTGTATCGCAAAATGTCCTTATAATTTGATTTCATAATATTTTCGTCCAAATCACTGTCACCTCTAAAATCTTGAGACTCCATGCGACTTCTGCGCAGACTACATTGGGTCCTGTATTGAGCTCCTGCGCCACAGAGACCGACCTGTACATCAGTCGGAATGAATCCGAATGAATCCCTTTTCGGAAACGCGTTGGGAGGGGTTATCGTAGAGGAGGGCGGTCGGCGGGGCGCCCAGTCGACCACCCATTGATCGCCCGCGGCGACCTGTTGCGCCCGCCCCGGCGGCGCCGCCCTCGCGCCTCGCCCCTCGTCCCCCGCCCCTCACCCCCCTCGCCTCCGCCGCAACGGCTGTTCCGACTAAATCGTAAGGCGCTATTGGGGCGTCGTTTGCCCGCTACGGGCTTTCCCGAATTATTTTGTTTAGAGAGTTATTTGCTGGTGTTAGAAGGAAAAAATATCGAATTTCTATTTAGCTTGTTAGCGTTTATTTTGCTCTCCTTATTAGGCTATAAAATATATTATACCGTATGATATAAATAAACCGTATTTTAATATGTACATTATAAATTAAATCATCACAGAAATTAATGGTAATATGTAAGTTAATCTTCTTCAAAGTGCCTTCGAAGGGCAGTACGTAGAGGCTTCAAAACGAAATGTTAGATCGAGGCACCATAGTAGCAGTGGTGATAGTACTTGTTTAAGTTCTGTAAAAAAAATATTTTCCAGGCCTTTTTGCTGTCGACAGCCGGTTTCCCTTTACGTCTCGATACACTAGACACTAACACGCTTGTGGGGTCCTCTGATCAGGGGTCAGCAGAACGCGGTGCCCTCCACGACAACACATATGAGTACATGGGGGACAAAGGACAAACAACCACTCCCAAGGCGAGACTTGAACTCGAGACCTTTCGGACCGAAGCGCTGAGTCGGGACACTTTATAATAAAAGTTGAGAACGGAATAAAACATCGAATTTCCGGAATATTTCCAAACACTCAGTTTCGACGTCACTTTCTCTCTCTCTCTTTCTCTCTCCCTCTCTCTCTCGCTCTCTCTCTCTTGCTCTCTCTCTTGCTCTCTCTCTCTCTCTCTCTCTCTCTCTCTCTCGGAACTCATGGTTACAAGTACGTTAGTTGGATTCTGCCCAGTCCAGACGAGTCAGTATTTTAGTTGATAATGTTTTTGATCACTTTGTCAGGTGTTTGCCCATTTCGGTCCCCAAAGAAAACCCTCTGAAGGGACGTACAGAATCATTTACTTCGGGTAAAGAACGTGAGTGAACGGGGCACACTTTTCTCTCCAATGGATTGAGTTGCATCCCCCTCAGCCGTGAGATTACTTGGTGAGGGCTCGGGAGACTAGAGTCAAGCTCAGCCTCAGTCAAGCTCAGTCTTAGTCATGCAAAGCTGACGCTTTGATCTCGACATTGCGACCCGATATGAGTGGTGTCAGCTGCCTGCCAGGTCGCGGCAGCGCCTCTCGGATAATGTGCCACCTCCACTTGAAGGCGCAATCCGAGTCCGCGGACGCCTTCGGGGTAATCGAACGCGACTCCCCCCCTCCCCCCCCCCCGGCGGCTGCGCTGCCACACGCGCTCTCGAGCCGGACCACCTACGTGCACGTGCTCTCAATACAAGGCATCACGGTTTCAATGCTCCTCTCAGCCGAAATAACCGATCATTTGTTTTACTTTCTCGCCATTACTTCGTAGGAAGAGAAATTATTGTAATCGTGCGACGGAAAATGGCAAACTTTCAACAGAAAAATCTCATAATGTTAGGCTCTGGTAACGAAACAGAGATTAAATATTGTACCTCATGTATGTATATATATATATATATATATATATATATATATATATATATATATATATATATATATATATATATATAGTAAATTACTTCTAACACGTTCTGTAGGCAGAATCCATGTTTTGTGGCCTTGATAATACGATTGACAGTAAAACGTCTGTCTATCCATCTATCTGTCTGTGGTCAACGCTAGAACCGTACCCGTTCAACCGAATTTTTCTAAAATTGATATTTCTTGACCAATTTAAAGGAAATCCTGGTTTTCGGAGTTTGAAACGAATATTTTGATTTTTTGCAAGTACTTTACGTGTAGCCTCAACAACATTTTCGAAACTTTCTCAAACTGACTTCAAATGTTTTGATTAGACTTTTCCCTCGCAAAGAGTAAAGAGACTTAAAATATTGGGTGTATAATTTTCGTTTAAATCGTTGATTTTTCGGAAATTGCTTAAGTTCGAATTTTCTTTTGGTGTGCTCCGAAAACTACAATATTGAACATAGAGATTTTTCCTTAATGAAGTTCTTTATAGTCACATCTTAAAAAACGATCATGTACAATTTTTCAAAAATATGGATAGTTTTCACGTATTTTTGTGTAAAATACAGGGAATTTTTACACATTAATAAAAAAAATGGCTCCAAATTTTTGTTTTTAAATTTCGCAATTAAATGAATTAAATGACTGTGGTGCTATTTTCTGTAGTAAACTCTCTGTAATTTCGAAAACTGCAAAACGTTAATATACGAAAACAACCAAATAGAAAATAGGAAATTTTATTTTGAACTGTTCAAAACAATGAGGTCTTGTAAAAACATAAAATTGTTTAAAAGCGAAATTTTATTTATTTTTTAAGATATTAACCTCATAAAATGGCAAGGGTCTCATTGTTGAACGCTCTGAATTATTTAAAAAGCCAAGTTACATACTTTTAAATATCTTCCTACAACTCAATACTGAAAATAAAAATGTTTCTAATGAAATATGTTCTTCAAAGAAATTCATAGGGTCATATATAATATTTCGAAATGAAATGTTTTTATTTTATGTAGAAATTATTACTTAAACAGTTCTTCCGGAGTTTCTTACATTAGTGGCAGCAAGATGGGTTGGAAATAAACAGAAAGATATTTAAAAAACTTGGTGGAATTGAAAGCTTATTTCTGTAATGCTGTATCTCTATGAAATATTATTTTTTGGAACGGAATGTATTCACATTCAGAGGTGTAATTGAAGATATAATTAAATAGTTTTCAAATATCATTTAATAAAAAGGTAACCATTTTTAACACATTACCTGGCAAAATGATCAAGAAGCATCTTATGAATGTCTTGATTAATAAAACTCGAATACAAAACGTAAATGGAGGAACACTATTTTAACCATAAGTTTTTCAAATGGATAATTTGCCACTCTAGAAGCATTGAAATATTTTTGTTATTTCTGATTTCAATACTACTCTCCATGATCGGTTGGAGAAAGTGGGTTCCTTGTTGAAAACTTAAGTCTTTCTTTTCCATTATGAAAAACGCACTAAAAGCTTGTCTTAGCCGTTTCATTCGCAATGCAAACTTCCCTCAGAACAGACCCTCATTTGTAGCGCGTGCACACCACTTCATCTCTGGTATTGTTCTGCTTTCATTTGTATCCTACTCTTCCCTCCCCGTCTTCCGGCTTATTTTTAACAGCAAAAAAATGCTTCTGCGAAAGGACGACTTCATATTCTCATCCGACTCATGTCCAACATGAAGTACAATGTTCAGTACAAATCTCAGTGCGGAGAAGAAAGGATTATTTTCTGTGTTTTATGAGTATAATAGAGAACTGCTTCAAAAAAACAGGGATCAGGAAACGTTTTTGAAGTCTTTTAAAAGTCCCCAATGGCGTTCCTGGAAGGGAGTACATGATTCATTTGTTGATATCTGCGACTTGCAAAAACATTCTGAGTGCACTGGTTTACTATCTTTGTGAGTGGGAGAGTATTCATCTACAAAAACATTTGTCTCGTGTCGGTGGGACTGAGCTAATCTCTGCCGCAACGCCCAAATACTCGAAGACGAAAGCTGCCGCGGGAGGCATATATTATCACCGTGAGGTAGAAGTGCGGGCTTGTCATACCTCCATCTGAACATCATCCAATCCATAATCACGCAATTTATATTACCATTCATCACTCATTATGAACCGTCCATTCTTCGTGTAATTACTGAGCAACCATCATTGTTAGCCGAGCCCTCGCGAGTCCCAGTGAACATTGCGCATGAATGTGTGTTTATTCTTTGCTAATCAATTTACAATAAGGCAGCAAGGTGAGGAAGGGCTTTTAAATGGAAGTCAAGCTTTCACACACTGCCTCTATCCATTATTCAACACAATTACTTCAATAGGAGTGTCCTAAATGACTCTTTAACTCAAAAGACACCAAAACGTAAGATACATGTTCGTAAGGTATTTTCGTTTCCGCATCTTTGTCTGGCGGAAGCTTCCGGCCCTGTGATGTGCACTTCCAAGAAACAATCGCGGTCCGGCGCAGCTGTCGCATTCGATTATGGAGTGTGGGCGCAAGGGCGAAGGGCCCTGGCGGAGACGGAAGTGGCCACCTGCGGCGCTAACGTCGTTGCCGCAGCCCTCCGCTTCCTCCCGCTTCTCGGCCGCGTGCGCTCGCGGCCATTTTGTCGACGGCGGAGCCACGTGGCACGCGACTGCCCACTCCACCACGACTTCCTCCGCTGAGGAAGCGGTCACCCAGAGAAAACCTGGTACAGTGTATTCTCCGGGGCTACGCATTTCAAACAAACGTCCCACCCTCAATTCGTCGACAAAAATTAACTATTCATACAACAGAAATAAATTATAGCGGTTAATTCGAATTAGAAGTAAATTCATTTTTGTATGTTTTCAATGACAAAAAAATTCGCTCCTCAATTAAGTCGGGTTTGGAGGAAATTGCTGCAGCAATCATTTTTCTATCCAAATGCAACGAATGCAGTTATTTTAAAGATTAAAATAAAACTGGGCAAAATCTTTGAAACCAATAGCTATTTCAAGTATAAATAAAAGAAAATATTGGTAGGACTGATACATTACTTTCACAAATTGTAAATATTAACACTAAATGTGTATGATACTTCACAGATTTTCTATTGTTATTCCCACAGAGAAAACTACTCTAGACTTACTCTTAAATTATCCTTAAAAGCTATCCTTAAAAGCTTTTCTCTTGAAGAAGAAAGATCACTTTATACCAAAAATTTTCATTTCGCTGCATGCAATCCGACTTTCCTCTGAATTAAGGTTAATTTCTTTGAATAAAGCAAATGAATTCTCCTACATAACTATCTGCAGAAATTGCCCCATGATTCCCAAGAGTATAATGTATTTGCGTTTGAAAGTTATTAATAATTAAATCCAATGAATAGTCAATGGTTTGTTCTTCAGTACGTTCGCCCCTTTATTAAATGAAACTCCGAGGTGTTTCAGAACAGTGCTCGGTTGTCGAAAGCGCGTTGAATGTAATTACTGAAATTAAATTTGCGGGTGGCCCATACTGTGTACCATGACAACGTATCATGATATCTGTGCGAACACAATATGCCACGAGCGCGTGAACACACTAGTCACGGAACACACTAGCAAAAGTAATCAAATACTGGAGGTGATGGCAGAAAAACATTTGGTTGGAGTCGAAAGTGAAGGATAATTACATGGAACGAAAGAACCTATGAAAAGTCATGACAACTGAACACTTGTTGACAATTTTCAAATGAAATATATAATATGGAAGTAATTATTTACTAACAAATATATTTAAATAATTTTCAACAAGAATTGAATGCACAGATACAACCACTAGGTCAGCATCACACCAATATTTCACTTTCCTTGCGTTACCTAGGTAGATAAGATACTAGTGAAAAGAGGATATGAATGCTAACGTCATATACAAAGTTACACTTGCGACGTTCTCCCAGTCTTGTAATCGGTAGTCAACCCTCTCTTGCAGTGGTGTTCAGCGGGTTGCGTTCATTTGCACTCGACGATTCTTCCGGTACCCGCTGAACACAACTGTAGAACAAGTTGCCTACCAATCAGGGACACATATCAAGCGCACCTTTGCGACATAAATTATCTCATATCAATTGAAACAGAAAAACAGTTCCATTTATGTTTTTTTATTAGCTAGCCTAATTATTTCATTAGCTACCCGTTCGGCTAGTCTTTTGGGCCCATTTCAGCCCAAACTTTACCACTTTTTCGTGCATCATTACGTAGCTTTCTCTCTACTTCGTAGCGAGAAAGTAAAAAAGTATCTATTTTCAATGTTGTAGGTTCAAGTAGGTGCCGAAAAATATAACTGTTGCAATTATTGCAACAATCAGGGATTTTAACAAGTATGAATCTTCCATCATCCATGAACAAAATTTATACCAAATATTTAGAGACAATTTTGAGAAAATTTGGACAAAGTTGATGCGTCATGTAATGTTCCCCTCAAATCCATTCCCCAATTTTGAGAAAATCAGCTGAAGGGTTTAGGCGCAAGGGTTGACCATTGACCGATCGACGGACATTTTGTAGTCAATCGATTTTTTGGTTACAAGAACCAATGAAACATGGATTCTGACTGCATACTGTGTTCGAGAAAGTACTTTACACTACATATAGAAACAATATTTATTCCTTTTTTCGTTACCACAGCACGGCAATAAGAATAGGAATTCGCAGTTTTAAGGCGCACAATTACATTACTTTCTCTTCTCGAAGTAAGGGCCTTCTTGAGAGAGAAAAACCACGTTGTAGGAACAACTATCCCTGCAATAACTCCGGTTGGTAGTTTGTCGGGTTGGGGTTCTGACAGGGGTAGATTTTTCGCCTCTAGCGTGGGCTCCGTCTTTAGGATCCTCGTAGCGTCCAGCGGCTCTGAAAAGTGATATCTTCGAATATGGGAGCAATATTCTAAGAAATAGCATCACGCCACCTTTCCTTCCTCCTTTCTGTCAACGTTCTCATGTCGAGAGACCATTCAAGAGATTTGAATTCTTTCGCCTGGAGCATGCCTGGAGGGAAGTGCCTGGCGCTGAGTGCCCCTCGTAAGCCAGCGTGTAGGTTGGCACCGAATCTCCTACCCCAGGTGGGAGTGGTAACACTGCCACCTCCCGGGATATAATATTTACTGCGCTAACGGTACTTATTTTCATAGCAGTTGACGAGCGCGAAAACATCAATCTAGTCGGGGCGGTCTGCCCTCTTAAGGCCTTTGGGATCCGTAGGCAGCAGCACGTGGAGTGCGCGGGCGGGAGTGGTCGCGTCGGGGGCGGAGGGGGAGGGNNNNGCGCGGCGGGGCGCCCGTGCTAATTCCCGTGTTTGCGCGTCAGCAGCGCCACCCCGCGGAGCGCCGACCCGCGAAAACACCGCCACCGCCTCCGCTGCCCCCCCCTCCAACCGCCACTGGCGCCCACGCCCGCAGCCGAGCCGCGTCCATAGAGTTGCAGTTACACGCAGTCGCACCCCCGGGGTGCCTTCCACTACCCTGCTCTACTTCTATCCAGTGTAACGGTTGTCTTCTTCAGTGCTGGCGTATGCAGGTCACGAGGCGGTAGGCATGAGCGTATCGTTATGGTGACAAACAGAAATGGGTGCGTGGGGTTCATTTTTCATCTACTCACACACAAAACATTGGTTTTTCTTCTTTTCCACTTTGCCTATTACTGTCTCCTACTCTCTCTTCCGCTCTCTCTTCCGCTCTCTCGCTCTCTCTCTCTCTCACACACACACACACACACACACACACACAAACAATTTTTACTTTGTAATTCCCGCACATTCAATCACATTGACTCGGGCACGCATTCATGCATCCACATGTCTATAACTATGAAAATACCTTTCATTAAAATAATCTGTTTCTTCGTTTGATTGTGCCTTTTGCTCCTCCCGCAGTCTTTGTTTTTCGTCTATCCCTCCAACTCACACCTCTCCCCTGGTCGCCACTCCCTCGCTCCCCCTTTTCGCCCTTCTTCTTTCCTACTCCCAGCATCCTCCTGCGTCCCGTCCCCGCTTTCAGCCCCGTCCGCTTTGTTCGTCTGTTCTTGTCACGCGCTATACCCCCCCCTCCCCTGCGAAGGAGACTTCATGGGCTCCAGAAAGTTTGGTAAATTCGTCGTTCTGCCAGACAGCCAGGATAATAGGCGAAGTTTTATCCCCTTTGTATCAAAACATTAATTACTGAAATAAATAACTCTTTGACATTGTATAATCAAAAATATAAATTTGGAAAAATGACAACCAACTAATTAATGAACTTTACCCAGAAGGCCGAGTGAGTACATAGGCCTATTCTTAAAGTTCAATAACCAAGTGTTAGTGGGTATTCATGTTGAAGAACGCCTGTGATACCCTAATATTATTTGGACCAATGAAAAGTTTTGCTGAATTACTTAAAAGTTGTAATTTTCTGTAATGGAAAGCTCAATACCCTAAAATACACTTTTTGTCAAACCAGTGTTAATAAATATATATTTTTTTAAATCGGACGAAGTCTACAATTAGCAATGATAAGCACAATAGAACTTAAATTTCAGTTTAAGCACTAAGGACTCGTACAAAGGAAAATACCGACACATCGAGAAACATTAAATAATATGAGATTAGGATAAACGTAGTAACTTTGGTCTCTGCGAGATAAAGAATGTATACAAGACGTTAAATAGCCGATATGTTCTTGTAGTTTATTAACGTAATTATAATATATTAGATAAAACACTTCTAAAAATAACAACAAAAATTTATTGTGACAGGAAAATAAATAGTTATAAATCTGTAAATGAGAAAGAAAATATAAACATATCACATCCTAAAGACATATGGCAAAAATTATGTGATTATTGTTTTCTTATAATACTTAAAAATTAAATGAGAAATTATTTTCTTATTACAGAGGTGTACAAGCTCCAATTACTATAGTGTCAACGCTAAGTTTATTGGAAAAAAATGTCAATAGTGAAGTTTAGACTTGTGGGCTTACTCTTCCAACTAATAATTTCGAAAAATTAATACAATCGGAAGAGAATTAATTCCAACACTTTGAGGGTGCAAATGGTTCCCATGAGTTTCACAGGAGTTAAGGTTTGAAGGGAAAAAAGTTAGAAGAAAATTTTTTTGCTTCTATATTTTTCCTGTTTTTTATTTTTATTTTAGTACATACTGATTAATCATTCATTCTCCAGTTGATAAATACTTGTAAAGTCACTCGTTAAAGTTACTTTTGAATTCATGAAAATCTCTATATTTAATTTTCAGTAATAATGTAACATTGCTTAACACTGAATATTTGAATACTTCCGAGTATAAATCAATATGTCATATTTATACCATACGTCCCTCTTCCATTTAGTTAACATTAATAACGTAACGAAAATTCTGAGGTCAGAATCAATAATTAATTTGCGTATTTTCACACTCAAAACATTTCAATTATTTTTAACAGATAACAAACAAAAAAATGTTTGTTGCGAAAGCGAAAAAAAGAAAAAATTCAGATCGATTGATTACTTATATATCTTTGATGTACCTACTACATTTCATTATTTTCCAATCAAGTACATAAATATTATTTTTAATTTTTGGTAACTTTCCATCCAAATACTAAAATTCTTATGGAAGAGACTCATGAAAGAAAGAGTGAGATATAACTTCCAAGTAGTGTATAGCGTGTCAAAAGTCGATTCTGTTATGCATATTACACCGCGAGGTTGATGCATATGCATTCCAACTCCGTTTTACATTACACAGCAGTTTAATCTAGACGAACATTTGATTTCTGTCTTATTTTGCTTCCTTGGAAAGTAGCTTGAAATCATTATCATTAAAAACCCATTGACGAGATTTACGTATGTCTTAAGATTTTACGAGACACAAGATTCCTTGCATCTTTTCAAATACATTTTTAAATCATCTGTGATGCGCAATGTATGTAATTTAATTTGAACTTTTTGTGATTTCAAATGACTTTATGTTGTAGCAATAATGCAGGTCTTCGGTGGCTCGTTGGATAGCAAGCTTACTTTCTCCGGCGCAACCTCGGGTTCAATTTGCGGCCGAGGCAAATTATAACTGTGCGCTTTCTTACAAATGTCCCAGTATCTATTGCTGCGTAATGATGAGAAACCCCGCCTTAAGGTTACGAAAACCAGTATATACGGGATGTTTTCGTGCTAACCACACGAATCCCTTCTCCCATGACCGAGAGGCTGGGTCACCGCTGGTCCGCCCGTAGCGGACTGTCGAGTCATAGAACAGGACAGTATATGTGATATGTGCACTACAATTCTGAGCATATCAGAAACTTGGAAGTCAAGAAATTTTTAATTTTCTTAGAGCCATTGCAGTAATACACAGTAATGTATAGTGCTATGACATTCGCCTGTCATTGATCGGAGAACCCAGGGAAAATTACCGACCAGAGCAGCTGGCCAATATAATTATCTTCCTAACAGCGACTGAATTTGACTTAGCTTCGTAGCTCGCGTCAACAACCCGGAGACGTCAGGACTCGAACCGTAGAACGTCTCGGTTGGAGTCCTTTCCAGAGAGAGAGAGAGAGAGAGAGAGAGAGAGAGAGAGCAAGAGAGAGCGAGAGAGAGAGCGAGAGCAAGAGAGAGCGAGAGCGAGCGAGAGAGAGCGAGAGAGAGCGAGATACAGAGTGAGAGAGCGAGAGAGATAGAGCGAGAGAGAGCGTGAGAGAGAGCGTGAGAGAGAGCGTGAGAGAGAGCGTGAGAGAGAACGTGAGAGAGAGAGCGAGAGAGGTAGAGCGAGGGAGAGCGAGAGAGAGCGAGGGAGAGCGAGAGAGAGCGAGGGAGAGCGAGGGAGAGCGAGGGAGAGCGAGGGAGAGCGAGGGAGAGCGAGGGAGA
>BOPP01000065.1:3320904-3340922 GCA_017312745.1 Gryllus bimaculatus | reverse complement strand
GAGAGAGAGAGAGAGAAGAGAGAGGAGAGAGAGAGAAGAGAGAGGAGAGAGAGAGAGAGAGAGAGAGAGAGAGAAGAGAGAGAGCAATGCCGGCCATCTCTCTCTGTTAGTGAGAGCTTCTTTGCGGCGCGCGCGGCCGGGGCCGCCAGCGCCACCTGCGCCCGCCGCCATCAATCTCGCCCGCGAGGCGCGCGCGACCGGGGCCCGGCCGCGACCGGGGCCGGGGAGCGACGCGACGCGACGCGGACACAAGGGAAAAAGGTTCGCACCGTAGAGATGACCAGTTACGATAATTAGTTCCTTTCACTTTATAGAATACGTAGAAGAGGCGAAGTATTACAAAGCAATTGCGTCAAGATTTTGGTGTGTTTAATATCTAGGGATTCGTAACACCTAAAAAGAGTAGTTTCTTTTAGAATCGTCTGACAGATTGTATCCGTTCGACTGCTAATAGAAATTTCTTTGTATAGGCTAATCGTGGTCACCGCCGTTTTGTAGTGTGGGTGCGATTGCAAACGAGGGATAAGAGCTCTGCGTTCTGAGCACTCGAAAACTGGCGCCCGCCGCTCGTGGCTCGAGTTTTGAAAGCCGTTGGGCGAGCGGCGAACAGCTGTCGGTTGCCGTCAGTTGCCATCGGCTGCCATCGGTTGCCAAGGGTTTCCGTCGGTTGCCTAACGCCCGGCGCTGCGCGAGATCTCTCGCTCCTACTGTATTCAACGGATTCTGGCAGTGGCGTGTTCTTCATGTACGCAAGGAACGCACTGACCACCTTGTAAATTATAATAAAAAACATTTTTCTTTATTTATAATATAAATATTTTAATTTATTGGAAGCGTTGTGTCGCTTTAAATTAGCAGTTATGAAATGTCCGCGCTTGCCAAACATCGCGAATGGATGAAAGCAGTGTTTCAACCACAAATCTTGACTTTTAATGAAAAATGCGTATAGGGGTATGTACACTGAAGTGAGCAATTCTAAGTGTAGTATGTGTTTGTGCTTATACGTGGTAATTAAGATTTTAGTTTATTATTATAAGTGAAACTACCACGTTAGTTATACCATGGAGTACGAAGCAAGTAGTAAGAATGCGTTCGCTGGTGTTTCGGCAGGAAGAGCATCAACATAAACCTTCCTATTGCAGGCAGAGGCGTAGACGGACACACGTGCGTGATTTGTGATTTATTGATGAAGAGTTTTGTTTCAAGGAACTTTGAAGAAAAGAAAAAAATTATTAAGGCAGAAAGTCCATTACTATAACTGTTCCTTTGAAAACGTGCAAGGAAATTTAATAACCATCTTTTGAAACTAATGAATGGCTTACTGGCCATATATAAATTTTTGGTTACCCAAACTAAGACCTTAACCACACGCTGCTGGATTCTGCAATTTCAGATGTCTTTTGAACCCAATTAACTTTACAGAATCACATTCGCCGTTTACATTGACCATGTAATACAATTAGTAGTGATATAATAGCACTAGAAGGTATTAGGGAATTGCAATGGTTAAGAAGATATTGAAATAGTGCGTGAACGTAATATTCCTTTAGAAATAAGCAAAAAACTTATATTTAATATAAGATTTTCTATGTAAATTTTGATTTAAATTTTCATATATAAATAGAAATTAGTAATATGTAAACATTTTACTGCGTTTCCCTGAATTACTTTCATTTAAAATGTTATTTGAATGAAAGAATTAAAATAGTGAGTATGGAAATTATATTACATTTTACGATAACTTAAACTTACGTGATTGTACTCATTCTAAAGAGAAAGTAAAGGATAGCAGGAGAAATTACGTAAAGAGGAAATTTTTCTATTCCCTCAGTGTACTATTTCATGTCTACCAAACCTTTTTCCTAGGCCGTGAACAGCAGAATTTGTAAAAGAATCCTCAGACGCGTTCGTTTTGGGATGGGCGAGTTTCCCCGGGTAAGGGATGTCGCAGTGAAAGATGCGAGCGCGAACGCTAGCCGGGTCGGAAAACGCTCAAGGCTAACCAAGCAATCACAGTCACAGTTTGCGGTATACCAATATTGTAAAGCAATTAAAATTTACAAACAGTAAAGGAGAAGCACGAAGCTATACAATATTCTTCTTTTTTCGCTAGAGAGAAATTTTGTTTGTAGTACGCACATAAATGATCCTACTGTCGAAGATGAAACATAAAACGCCTGCATGCATTTTTGGGCGGTTTGCAACTAGCGTTCTTGCTTTGCATTTATGGCAGTAAATTAGAAATCACAGTAATTGAAATGAGGCGTGATAAGTAAATTGATTAGGTTCATGCGCGTGTTTATAAGTTGTAGTTCCTGGACGTGCCTTTGAAGACTGTTTGGCAAATCGTACCTACTTGCGTATTTCAGCTAAGAGTGTTACATATGTGAATTCCTGAATTCTTTGTATCTTCACATCAGGAAAAATGGGAGTGATTAATGATGGTCGAAATATGTTATTTATATAATTTGGTGATAGCGTTGTGAGAGCCAATCAATTTACTTTGAGGTTTAATTCTGTTTAATAAACGTGTTAGTGCGGTGGTCCATTTATTAAGAACATTTAAGTCTTCATTTATTGTCTGAATATATGAGGTTAACTCCTACGCCTGTCAAACAGTTGGACTGCGGCATATAATAGGGCGGCAGTATTTAAGACTCTGCCTACGCCATTTACGTAAATTAATAAAGCTAAGGATCGTATAAGTATTCACTTTGCAATGCTCCGCGCAGTTAAAATGATTCTGGATCGTTTTCCTCCAGATACAACGACTTGCTGACGATGCGAGAGATACTGTGAGAACCAGCGAATCTAGGGTTCAGTGAAACCCAACGCTTTAATTTTTTCTAGTATTGTTCGGCTCATTCAGCCGCTTTACTGAAATCTAAGAGAATGCGTATTGTTAATTTGCCGTTGTCAGCAGCGTGTGTGGCTGGGAGGAGCGTGGCGCGGAGGGGGCGGGGCGGCGCGACTTCCGCCTCCCGATGGGCTGGCCGCCGCGCCGCCCGCGATGGCGTCATTATCGAGTTGATTACGGCGGCGGCTGCGTTGCGCCGTCGCTTCCGGCTGACGTCCGGCCTCATCAGCCAAACGCGCCCCGGTAATCGACCCCCCCCTCCCCCGTTTGCAGCCCGCGTCTTGTGCACACGATCGCCGCGCAATTTGGGTCAATCTCGGAATAGAAGAACGCTTAAAATGATTTTTGGACTTTTATGAAATAATTTCCTGTAATTAGTCGTTGATTATCATTCATTCCTGCATGCAAAAGATAGCAAAATCTCTAATAAGCCGCCCGAAGGCTATTGATGCACGTGCCCATTTCCTTTTGAAGCTGGGGTTTACGAAGTGGTGGCTTCTTACCTATAAGTTCGCTTATTAATTGGACTTATTATGCTTATTATTAGATTTCGTTGATAGTGTGTAGCAAATAATAATTAGTAGGGGCCGTATTGCAATGCAAATTAATATTTTCCTCTGGAATCCGAAAGTACGCTCATGGTATGTGTAAAATACACGGTATCCACTGGTATGAACATGATTTTATGAGGCATCTCATGTAGTACATTTGCCTGATATCTTAAATAGTATCATATAACTAAAATTGTTATTAATTTGTTTATTTTACTTTAAACTATTTATCGTTTCACATATTCACTTTTGATTATTTTTATTCGTAAATTTTAGATTGTTCTTAAAATTACGTTTGTAATGTGTGTGTCTCTGTATGTATTTACGGTCTTCATTGTAGGTAATATAAATATTCTGTAAATGAGTTTGGCTCAATATTGATCTGGATATTCACAATCTTTTCGATAAATACATGCCATCTAGTCAATCGTGAAAGTTGGTAACGCTGATTAAGTCTAAACCAGTCTGGCTTTCAACGCAACCCGTCTCACACGGCCATCTTCGCAATAATGAATGGAAAAAAATGCGAAGCAGAAATGGACTTGCCACACGAAGATTTAAAAGTTTGAAATGGAATACTGTATTACATTTTGAAACTTTAACTTCATAAATGCATACACATTTAATGCATTTTTAGAGCAAATAATTATGTCTAGTAATTAGTAACCATCATTTCACAGACATTGCAGCGAAAAATATTCAAGAACATTTCAACTTTCCACGGTTATATAAAGTGGGACATTCAAGCATGTAATGGAAAAAGTAATTGCATCAAAAATTCCTTTAACATTATGATTCCATATTCTATTGAATGTCGAACAAACTATATACAAACCATTTAAAATTTTGTTTATTCCACGTTAAATTTCACAACAGAAAACAAAAGAAAACGTGGTCGTTACAATCTTGAATACGACATTTGGATTTTTATGAAAACTGAGAGAAAAGACTTGATACAAATTTACGAGTGCTTTTCGTATCGTTTTATTTTTCCTTATACGCTGCAAGTACAGAGAAAATATTTCCTGAATATTTATCATACAATCAATGAATGAAAGTTTAAATTATCTTTCTCTCTCCATTTCCTGTTATTACATTCCCTCCATTTCCTTCCATGCTCCTGTCTCGTCACTTCCACTCGAAGAAAGACAGGTTTTATTGGATTAAATGCAGAGGCGAACTCTGCTCCTTCAAGTACCTCAGACAAGAGGACATCAAACATATTGAACACAACAACCATTAAATCATGCAGGGAAATTTTCACATTGATATGCGTGTAATGACCTCCCTCATTGTTTCTATGCAACAAAGCGATGATTAGTAACGTTACGAACTTCGCCAATATATAAAGAGAACAGGATGTTTGTTAGAACGTAATTTCTAAATATATTCACAATGTGAAGCTTTTCTGATTCTTAAATATAGCTTCTCCAGAGCAAGTAAATATTGACTCTTATCTGTCTGCATGTTCACTTAATTCATTTAAATAGATGTATCTACATAAAAATATGTTATGAGCGAAGCCCGGTCTACCATTGACTGCCGGCAATCTATACAGAAAAACACGTATTTTCCGCCGATGGAGTGCGGTTTCGCAAAAACATGGCGCTTTTGTTCGCGCAGCCTCGATCTCGTCAAATGGCGTCTTTCATTGGCTGGCGGCGGAGCACCGGTGCCTGACAGCGCCGCGGGGGGCGGTGGCGCTGACAGCTGAAAGGCGCGGCGCGGCGTCGTCCTCCGCAGGCACCGCGCGCGGCGCGCCGGTGCGAAGGCGGTGGGCGGTGGGCGGCGGAGCGGCGGGCGGGGGGGGGCGGGGGCTGCGGGGGCGGGGCGAGCCGGGAGAGGATGCTCCCGTGGATCGCGTGCGAACGGTTCCTCGGCGGCGCGTGGGCGGGGCCACCGGACGGCGAAGTGGTAGGAGGCGTGGGGCGGACAAGACGTGACGACTGCGCGCAAACGGCGGCGGAGGAGAGAGATGGCAGGGAGGCAAAAGTGAACAGGTGAAGTGCAGATAACGAGAAAGGGGGAGTTGAATTGGAGGGGAGATGAAGTGGAGGGAATATGAAAGTGTAGTGGGGTGGGAAGTGCGGTGGAGCGGGAGTGAAGTGAAGGTGGGAGAAATGATGGGGGTGAACTGGTGAAGATGTGACGAGGCGGAGACGTGACAAAGCCAGGTATTGAACGTGCGCTGGGGAATTTGAAGATGAAAGAGTGTGAAGTGGCGGGGAGAAGAAAGTGGTAAAGTGGTGGAGAGGCGAAAGAGGTGGAAAAAAAGAGGGGGGGCAAAGTGGCTAGATGCATGGTGAGTGGGTGTCGGGCAGAACTGACGGGAGAGAGATGGCGGGGGCGATGTGGCAGGGCTAAAAGGCTGAGAGGGAGGAAGAGGCGGGAAGGCGGTGGATCCGAGCGGTGAAGATGTGGCCGGGAGGGGAAGGTGCTGGCGGGGTGGGCGGAGCCGGGCGATTGAGCGTCGAGTGGGAAGGGCGCCCTCCGGCGGCCGCGTGCGGTCAATCCGGCTGCCCTCCGCCGAAGGAGGAAGCTCCTCTTGGGCGCACGCGGCGGCCTCGTGCTCGCACCTCCCCCTCGACGCCCCGCGACCACGTGTTGATGGAGCTGCTCCCCCTCGAGGTAGACGTCGCTCGAGGAGTCTGGCCTCCCCACGACCGTTAACAGTGCGAGCGAGGCACTGCGCGTGCGCAATGGAGACATCCGCGCATACAATCGCTGTTCAAAAAACTTTGGGTATGCCAATGCGAGCTAGGGATTGTAATCAGGAGTCCAAAATATATGTACTATGAAATACAAAATATGTACATAAATATGTAATAAAATATTAAGGATATGTTACCAATTTGTAAAAAAACATATAATATCTGATTTCCAAATATGCTTTTGTTTACAGAACAGTTCCAAAATAATTCGTGGAAACTCAGTGACTGGGAAATAATCACTGCATTCTCGGCTTTCTAGTGCGTATGCGGTAACCATTATCTCTCTTAGATTGGGAGGAATGATCAAGACATTTGACACACCTAAGGGAAGCATTTTCAGTGCTTCACCTGGACTTGTTCGAAATGCACTGGCCGCAACAGATCGCGTGCACTTGCTCGCGTTTTCATTTGGGGGATTTCGTGTGGTCAGCACTCAATCATAAATGTGTAAGAAAAAAATTAAAAATTGTTTAAATAAAATCTAGTTTCGAAAGTTCATTTACCATTTTTTGCGAAACATATTTCACGAAATTAGGCCAAATAATGATTTTCCAAAAAATGTGAAATGAAAGCAAAATGTGTAAAATATGAAGTACTATAGTAAAAAATTGTAACAATAAACTTGAATATTGTGTGAGGATTGCCCTGATTTGCCATGATTTCAATTTTGAGATCACAAAATACAAAAAGTGTATTTACATAAGAATTCTGATTCTGGTAATTACCCAGAATTCGTTATTCCTGCGTTAGAAATTTGTTTCACTGGTTTCTTTGTATGCGTTATTTCACGAAATGTGAATGTATTTTTTCCCCCACAGGTACCATTCGAAAAGCTAGAAAGTCAATGTTTTTGAGACGGCATTCACTGTAGTAGCGCACTGACTCCTCGCGTAAACCCTTCTGATGCCTCCTTAAGGAGGTTTTTATCTTGATAGATATCTTTCACTAACGCGATCAGCGCACTCGCACTCAGCGCACTCGCTCGCAGCGATCGCACTCAGCGATCTACTATAGAGATAAAGTGGTGATTTCATGAACTTAATTTTATTTTTACTTGATGGGCTTGTATCAAATATTTTCAGGCACGTCAATTTCTATGATAACTAGTTAACCGTTAGTGTAGGGAATGTTTATCCCAGGTGGTGGCGTTGTTTTTCTCTTCTAGTGGCTAGTGAGATCCGACGACGACATACACGTCGTATGGCTGGGGTTTCCCACTCCAGGTATCTCCATCAGGGGAATTTCTCCTGGTGGGACAAGTTTTAATCTCCTGACTGGTTTCTGTAGTGCAGTGCATATAAGTGTAAGTGTGTGTAAGTACGGGGTGGGGATAGTAGAAATAAGAGAAAGAAAATATCGCGTGCAGTCTGTGACCCATTATTCGCTCCGGTATTCGGTTAGTATTGGTCGGAGAGACTACGGAAAGCTATCATTCCGAGCAGGTCGCCGCTATAATTCTTCTACCGGCAGCGGCTGAATTTGTCAATGCTATATAGCTACACGGATTCGAACCGTACGGCCTCCTAGGCAGAATCGCTACAAAAACAGCAGTAAAATCATCCAGTCAGAGTTAGAGATTTTCTTTTCCTTGTCTTCGAGTTATTTTTATTTTTCTTTTAAATTAGGTACAAGATTACATTCATGAAAGACGATGACGAAGAAAACGAAAACATTTAAGAAAGCATTTTAAGTAGTACCTCCAATTCAGTCAGTACAAGCAGATTCTTCAAACCTGCTACTCCAAAACGCGCTTTTCCGCGCATGCCTGCCCACGTGGTTGCGCGCCCCCCACCAAACGGCAAACTTCAGATAACGACGACCAAAACCAACTCCATTAACGCTCTCAAAAAAGACAATGACCCGGCAGCCTGTCTCGCAACCAATAAAGTACGTAGGTGTCCTTTACAATAGACGACTCAGCTGCGAATCCCACGACAATCTAGGTCGTCACGGCAAACCAATTCATTTCTAATACGTGCACAAAAGAGCATTCCCAATAAAACAAGACCTCCGTCATCGTATGCAAAACCTTCGTCCGACCAACTCATATTTACGCGAGGGCGACGCAAATCGTTTCACATTTCTTGGCAAAATCAATACCCGCATTCGCGTATACCCTTTCATTTAAAAACGTTCCATGCGAAGTCTAATTTCATTTTGGCGATTTCATGTTACGTATAAATATATCATGTAAACGCGTTTTACACCTTAGTGTTATTATGCACGGATGCTGCTTGTCTGAAAGTTTTATTCATTAGATGTTTGCACAATATTTTAACTTTTGTCATTTTGTTAATGTGTTTCGTTCTCTCTACGTATTTACGAACGATATGCACATAAATTTGCAATTTAACTAAAAGTTAAGGCTTGAAATGCAAATATTCTTAGTAAACGCAAGTTACTCAACGTCATAATAAATAAAACAAAACATTTTCCCAATTAATTAAAAAGTCTATACTTTTTCAATGTAATGTAATAAATATAAAATTAATTCATCGCAATCCGTTTTTTACATACTTTTCATGGTTTATATTTGTTTCGATTCCAAAACTATCACATAAGTTTACCGAACACCAAATAAATCATGAAAGAAATCTTTTTTTTCTGTCGAAACTTATAGTGAAAAAAGATTAACAAAAGCACTGATTCTTAAGAACAAATTGAACTAATATAAAATATGGAATTATTTCATTTCTTCACTATTTATATTTTAGAATTTGTATTTAGCTTTATTTAATATTTCTTGTACTTCAGTTTTTAAACAGATAATTTACTCTTAAATTGAAATTTCATGTTTGCCAAAATGTTTTAAATAAACAAATGTTATTAATGTTTAGTTCCTTTCTTTACAAGCAGTATATCCACATTGACAGCATTATTATTTTAATGCGGAAAGAAAAGTACCGATGTTTTCACATAACACGTCTCAGTGACCCTGATTCTGAAAACCTGAACTTTTCTTCAGATGTTATTTAGGCCCAGTGTAGTCGAAATCCAGGAGAGTTCGTGACAAGAAAGATGATTAAACGTTTTTCTTATAAGAATGTCGGTCTAACCGTCTCTCTGCCTTATCATCGTCTGACCGTTTGTCAATCCATCTGCGTGAACTAAGTAAAAAGTAGTTTTTTTTTTCAAAATGTCCATCCGTCTATCCGCCGATGCCTTGACAATGCGTATTTAAAAAAATTGTTTTTCACGGATAAAACAAGGGACGTTTTAAGGAATGACGAAAGACACATTATGTTGAACTTTCTGAATCTTTGAAAATTCCTATTTAAAAATAGTAACGCAAAAAGTATATGATGTTCTAGAACCACTAGTTTTAATACTAGTACTTGTTTTGCAGATAATTTTTTGAGATTTATTAAACAATGTATTAGAATCACAATAATATTAAGAATTTATTATATCATTTTGAATGTCTAGCGTTCTGTTTGAAAGCGTCTGGGAACGGTTGCCTACTGAACCTGAAAACTCGAGATCAAATTTCAGCGGAGGTAAATTTTATTATTTTACGATTTCTATGTGACTAGACCACAATATTCTCAATTGAATGTCATATTTACACTTTCATTAAAATGTTTGAATATTTCAAAAGTATGAATAATATGTATGTATTTTTTGAGTCTTTAGTAGTACTTTTTTTTGTTTAGAATTGTTTCAAGTCATACTAAAGAGTTAGTGGAATCATAGTTGCAATATACCTTCAACAAGAATTAACCGGGGTATTATATTCTGTTGTTGCACCACCAGTTTATATTATGATTTAATCCATTTTTCAGTATTGTCTTTTCACCACTGACATGGTTTCGAATATTTTGTCGATGGATTCGTACATCAATTTGCGAAGTGCGCGAGATATGAAATTGACGAATTACGAAACAAACTTCGTTTTTTCGTTATCTTATTTTGGAGCCAATCTTTGCAGGCAGCGTAAAGCGCTGCTGCAAACAATCAGCGCCGGTGGAGGGCAGCGCTTTGAGGTGCGGCTTTTATTTCCTGCCTGTGGCTCCCTACGACGCCTCTCCCCTTTACTTCATTCACCGGCTGCACACGATCGAACAAAGCAGGCGACATTTGTTTTCATTTTAGTCAGAATATGACATTTTTTTTCATTTTAGACAGAATATGACTTTTTTTTATTTTTTAACACTTTTTCGACTTACACTTTCAAGGTGTTCCATTCAGATATAATTTTCATTTCTACACCAAACTTTCTCGTATACATACGTATTTACGAGAAATATATGTAGTATAGATAATGTTACATAATGCTGCGGAAAATCGATTTCGAGATACCAACGGTAATACACGTTTTGGGGTTCCCTCATACCCAATGAATTTTTTTAAACGTCCGCTTCTCTGTGCCTCTTTGAAGGACACTAGTGTCTAAACTACTGATAGTGTTTTTCCAAAATGAATATTTTCAGTTTTGAATTGGCTTTTATCGACTTTCTTATTTCTTTAAATTTTGTTTGGATTTTACTTGAACCCCCTGGAACGCTTTTTTAAAAATTTCTCACAAATTTCTCCAAATTGGTTTACTAAATTTCTTGTTATAAAAGAGCGAAATACACGTATAAAGATAGGAAAGGTCCGATTTTCACTGTTAATTCTAAGTTTTCTAAAATTGTCAAAGTCAAAGAAATTTTTGTTTCCTACAACTACATTATTGAAGATAGCGTTTTTTCTTGAAATGAAAACTGGTTCTCTATAATTAGTGCTTTCATTAACGTCATATGTTTGTGAACATTGTAGTATGTTTCACTCAATTTTCAGTGAAATATGTACAATATTAAAAAAAATCAAATACAAGATTTTCTCAAAAGTGGCTTTAATATTTCTTTAACCGTTTTGTAGAGATAGTACAAAATGCACTGTAACAGATGCCATACACGCTATTTTGCTGTATTCTCTTCCCCAAAATATTTACACAAATATAACATTTTTTGACACATCTCTCACATCGTTAATTTTTTCATTACCTGCAATTTGTATTAATTTTTGCATTTATGAGTACATGTCCTCCAAAAGATGTTTATAAAGTTTCTCGAAAACTCAAAACTTTTCTGTAAAAATCAACTCGAAATTTCACATTTTCAAAAACTCTGAAACGCCATTTTCTCAAAAATGGTTCCTACATTATTTTTTCAACTTTTTGTAGGGAAATGGCTAAATACACAATGTAAGATGACATTAAAGATATTTTGTTTTATTCTTTTGTGTTTTCAAAAAATTGGAAACCTATTTTTTTTAAACTACATCTCGTGCGCCGTTAAGGTGTACATTTCCAGCAATTTGTATAGATTATTTCATTTGGGAGTCGAAGTGAATTGTTTCCAATGAAGTTTTTCGAAACCTTGAACTTTTTCTGTGATAAATCACTTCAAATTTTGCATTTACAGAAACGCTTAAACATTTTCTCAGACACGGTTCCAAAATTTTCAACGAAAATTGCCAAATATGACGATGTTTTTTCTTTTATAATAGTCTTACAGTTATGTTTCAGTGGGGACCGAACTATTTTGAAAATGTGAAGAAATGTAGCTTAGGGTGTGATAGATGGCAGCTGGAAAGAAGATGGGGAAAGACCAAATGCTAGCTCACACCGAAGAAATTATGAAACAAATTAGTGCGAGAAAGTTTGCGTCATTCCGTAGCACCACTCGTTTATTGTACTTTCTAGGACTTACTTCGTAAGAAGAGAAAGTCTTCCGCTATATCGTAAATGCTTCTTTCGGAAAGCGTATTTCACGAAACCAACCCCAAGAGTGTACTTATGAAACAGAAACGAACTATTGCAAGCCAAAAACATTGTATTATAAATTCTTCTCCGTATCAATACATCACATCGGGTTTTAAAAATTGTTAATAAAACAGACTCATTAAGCGACAGGTAGTCTGGAATGCAAAAGTAGGTGAAATCTCTATTGCACGAATACAGTTAGAGCAATTCTTGACAGCTACAGCGCCAGGGAGCGGTCGTCAGCGGGGCGCCTTATCAGCCAATTGGAGGCGCGATATTGTTATTCCTGTGGGCTGGCGCCCCGGGCGGGCGGGAAGTCGCTCTATTTCCCGGCGCAGATTACAGCCGCGGGGGCGCCTTCTCCCCTGGCGCTCCTCCGCCCCTCCCCCGGACGCCCAGCCCCCCCCCCATCTCCGCCCCCACGCGCTTCTCGTCGAGCTGAAATTAATGAGTGGGCGTCCGTCGCTCGCTGCGCATGAGCTTCAAGATCATATTACTCTCCCTTGGTCTGAATGTGACCGAGCGGTATCAAGAAAGACTAGTCGTCTAAACGATCCTAAAAATATTCCAAGCACAAACGCAAACTCGTCTCTGGGAGGGACGGAAGCGGGAGTAGGATAACCCAGCGCTGGATAGGACTATTATTAGTGTGTTGTAAAACACACGTGCAAGAAATTTGTAGACTACGGTCAAGAAATTAACATAATTCTGATAATTCAGAATTAACTATCCAAAATTAAGGATTGAAGGAACTTCAGTTCAGGTTGCGCTTCCAAATGGCAACCCTTTTAATAACACGTATATTTAAACCTCTCGTTTATATTGGTATTTCAATGTCCCTTTGCGACTCAAGAGGAGTATGATCTTTCTCCAATTGGTAGAGATCCCATTTTATGATCCAATAATAACTAATCCAAATAACTAATTGCGTGAGAGGCAAAGCACCTCAAAAACAATTCCTTTGGCTGCAGGTGTGATGAAACCGTGAAATAATGTTATTTGATGTATTCATTACGTGGAAAGTTACTTTATTGATATCATTAATTTGGTGTCTATTTAATTTTATTGATTCAAATTTATAAAATTCACCATTTTTACTTCCTCGTATACGTACGTATCTCGGAGTAATATAGTAATATAGCTGAAGATATTATAGAGAAACTTGTGCGGAAAATCCGCCTACCTGGTTCTTTATTCGTCACGCAGCTACAGAAACCGAGATTTTAAAGGAAAGCTTCAGCGCAGTTTCGGCCTCGGACTGGAATTGAACCCGGGACCACACGGGAAGCTAGTACGCTACTCAGGAGCCATCCATTATCTTAAGACCATTCATTACATTATCTTCACATCATGCACCCTTTAGCAGTTATGACAATAGCATTTTTCATTCTATAAACATGTCTAAACTTAATGACCAAACTTAACCCTAATACTATAATTCGGCTAACAAGATTTCTGTGATTAGTTAAATTGTCCAGCTCCAAATTGCAATGTTTTTTAAAATTCCATTAACTTGGATAAATAAAATACATGTATAAAACTGCAAATAAATACCAATATTCACAAAGTCAGTTTTATTCAGACAAATGTTAACTTTTTTGAAAGAGATTTTATGTTAGTTTTCTCATATTATGTTCAGGTCTTGTCTTGTCTTGTTTTTCTTTATCTATTCTTTATACTTTCATTCTTTATTCTTTCTTTCTTTATATTTTCTATATATAACTTACTTCCCTTATATTTTCCTTCCGAAATATCGACTTAATTAAATTTACTAGAAGTAAATTTGTATTCCACAATATTTTTCAAACTTGATTGCATTTTCACGTAAGTTAATGGAATGTTGCGTCTCTCAAATAAAATTTACGACGAAAATAATTTTAACTCGAAGCGTATGTAAATGTTTGTATTTACATTTCCCTCGAGCGCCTACTTCATTGGGAGCAGAAGGGCATGTCCGGAGGGATTGCGTTGTGTGCAAACGTTAAAGGGATGAAGGGTAAACGATCAACTGCGTGGTATAACAGTCAATCATGTAATTGCTGCAGTTCACACCCTCCGAAATGAAGGTTAAACGTTTGGCTAGTTCTTTCACGCAGAAAGGTATTTGACTAAGTGAACTGATTCAGTTCGTAGATTAGAAACAAATATATATTTTTAGCAGATTGTATTTAATTTGTTCTTCAACATCTCAAATTTTTCCAAATTAAACCTACAAAACACTTGCAAACTGTCTGTCCCGCTCTTCATATTTCGAAAGGGGCATTTTTATTCATAAATTTTAACAAGCATTTTGAAATTCAAATATTTGTAGTAATTGTGTTTAAATAAAAAAAAGATTACGCTCAGTTGTAAAACAAAATTCGTTTTGAAAAACTAAATGAAGTTAGAATATTTGCAACATTTTCTAGAACGTGGGAAGGTGGATACTGTGCATATGTTTGGGATAGCAATTACAGCGGCTGCCCTGCAGCGCTCCTCTAATAGAAGTTGTTCTTATTTGCTTTGGACGTAGGGTCTCGTAGCTGAGCAACGTCGCAGTGAAAAACCGCATAAAATTGCAGGTCGCCCACGCGAGGGGACGTCTGCATATCAGAAACAATCTACGAATATTCAGGGAAGCAACGAGTAACTCAAGCTGGCGCCGCAACGTAACTCCGACCGCGCGGTTGACAGCAGCGCTGGGGAGGGGGGAGGGGGGGTGTTCGCTCAGTGGTTGCGGCGCCTGTCACAGATAGCGCGCGTGCGTCGCGTCGCCAGGCTGCCGGCTGCAGGTGGGCGCTTTCCACGTGTGGCCTCTTACGGGTTTTATTTTACACGCGGAATCGCCTGCGCTGACTTTTACTGGACGGAAATAATTGGCGTGCGCTCTTTAGGTGTCATTTGTTTTTGTTATTGGTGATTTCAGTTGCAAATCAATTTTGTTATTTCTGCACTTTGATGCTTAACTTCTCCTCTCTAATTATTTATACTCCATTAAAGGAGGGACCTCGAAATGATTAGTTTATTGTTTTTGTGTCGGTGAATATTGGAGTTGATTTAAATTCTTCGTTAAAATAAAAAATATCATCCGCATGTAATAAATTCCAATTTAGGTAAGGGTAGGATTTGTTCAATATGTTTTACTTAATTTTTAAATAGGAATGTTTTTAACAATTTTATTAGCAAAACATTGCATTTACTTTAAACTTACCTAGCTCATGTAGCCACATTGGATGGTTCCCTGCAGAATTTTATCTCGGGCCATTTTTCACGACCGGTATACGGAATGAGTTCCACACTTCGAACACCTCTTCCCATTTTTGAAAGCGAGAAAATGCTGCAATGCCGTTTGTACACAATTGCTTAGCTTCTAGAAATACGTTTTCAATTTTTTTTTAGTCTTGGGTTCGTCGAGATATTGAGACCTATATTGATTTATTTTAGTGAAATGTACTATTAGCCTTTGACGCTTAAAACAACAAATTAATAGTTACGAATTGTCATGTTAGAACATTTTTGTGCAACTATGCGTAATGTTATTAGTCTCATATCCAACGGGACTTTTCATTTCTGCTTGCAGGTAATGCAAGAAGAAGTTAATCACTTCAAAAGTAATCGGATTGTACGTGAATTTAAAGAATTTTATCCTGTTAGATAATCCGTGAGAAAGGGTCGAGATACCCAGAAAAGCTTTATCTTCAAAACTAAATGAATGGGTCCAAAAGTCTAAGGTTGTAATTCTGGCCTAAAAATATAATCTGATCCCTAAAGGTCAGAATATTCGGTTTTCTAATACTTTTGAGTCACGTTTATGAAGTTATTTTTACTAGGCTTATGTATCGACAGAGAAACATTAGAATTTCACCAAATTCTTACAACACCTCAAACGTAAACTTAACGTTAACGTAAAGATGGTACTAATTGCGAAACGTTTGCGGCGTCTAGAACATATTTTATCTCGATCAATCAACTTTCATGCAGTCGGGCGTCCGTCATGATTATTCAAAGCTGTAAAAATGTTCTTCGCCGTGATAGTGTTTCCACTGCCGTGACCAGGATTCGAACCTGGGTTATTGCGGCCACAACGCAATGTCCTAACCACTAGACGATCACGGCTACCGAAGAACTGAAGAAGCGGGTTTGAAACACTCCACTTGTTGTGCAGAAGAGGTCGCTCATCCGTGACCACGATGGCCTCCGCCGCAGAGCCTCCTGAGCAGTTCAACTCTCTCCAGCTCGATCGCGACATCATCCGCGGAGACCAATGACGGCATTTGGACATTTTGTCTCTTCGGGGGAAAATAAATCAGCAGATATATTAAAGGTTTGCGGTTTATATTAAAGAAACACATCCTCAATTTATCATTAACATTACATTTGTTGCGTACATACCAGTTAGTACGGATATCTCCGGTGACGTTGTTCATGTATTTTTACGACGAAAGTTTGAAATAAAAGAAATATTTCTAAAATAATAATTTGTTTCATCAGAAAATAAATAGATATACCATGAGAGTAACCATGATATATTTAAAAAAAGAAAAGGCAACATTAAAGTTAATTAACAAAAACAAATCATTAAACGTTCGAGCAGTACATTAGGCCTATACTTATTTTGGTTTGTTCGGTCACCTTCTCAAATACAAAAATTCCCCTAGGAATGTTTTAATACTACAGTATGATCTTGAGGTTATTGAAAATGCTCGTAACTTTGGAGGTACAAATTATTCAATATTGCACATTGATGAATTCCAAAATATGATTGAAATCGCGTAAAATCATATTCGGAAACAGTTACGAAGATCCTATCTACAGGAATCGTCTCGCAAGTTTAGTATATCGCTGCCCTGAATTGCGTGGTGACACTGCTAGATTACAGCGAGGGTTATCACTAGACCCCTTCATCAGACAGAATGCGCTGTGGAACATTGAATGGAGTTGGGTGATTGAATTCCTTGATTCGGGGTGGGCGACCTACCGGGAGAGGTGACTGTTGCTGCCCAGGCTTTTGTCTCCTCTCTCTCTAAGCGCGGGGAGGGGGGGGGAGTCCGCGAATCAGTGGAGCGGCAAGGCTAGCAGGCAGCGCCACTTGTTTGAGGACGGCAGCCGCACGAAGCACTAGGTGCTTTATATCCGATGTCCAGCGTTCATTATCAATGGATCTTCTAGAGCTTGTTTGCCGTGAATGTGGATCGCTACTAGCCGTCGCATACCATAGCATTTTCGGTACCTGGAGAATGCCTATGTGAGGGGTTATTACTAGACCTCAGAATAAATTGCAATATTGCAAATGTAGCGAAATTTGTATAAAAAAGGGCTATTAGAGCAAAAGACCGACTCGAGTGCCTTTGCTAACAGCACAACATCGCCTGCGACGCCTCTCCTGGGTTCGTGCCCATGTCGATTGGACAATAGAGGACTGGATGGTCGACTTGGTCACATTCTGGAGAATTCCAGCGAAGGTCTTAGCCACCCAGATCACCCGACATGAATCCCATCGAACATTTATGGGACATAACCGAGAGGTCAGTTCCTATCCAAAATTCTGTACCAGCAGCACTTTTGCATTTATACACGGCTCTAGAGACAGCATGGTTCAATTTTTCAACAAAGAACTTTCAAGAACTTGAGTGTATTGCACGTCGAGTTGCAGCACTTCGCCAGGTAAAAGGAGGTCCGACACGATCAATAGCGGATCCAGCCGATCATTTTGGAATAGGCCATCATGGAGTTTTGTAAAATAATACAAAAATTATATTATATTGTATATTATATATGGTATGTAATACTACGCAATATTATGTTTTAAACAATTACATAACTGTAACAGAAATAAACATTTTAGTCAATTTGGCCAAATAAAATAAGGTAACAAACAAAAATTCTAGTCTTTTGAGGTACCCCTGGATCCGCCACTGGTCACGATATTAAGAGGTGCCCGATGGCTTTCGTCTGCCTGCGCTGCCGCCCGGCCGCTGCGCGGAGTCGCCGGGGAGCGGGCGAGACGCGCCGCGAGCGCTCTCTGTCGCCCGTCGCTGAATAATTCCGGCGCCTCCATTGGGCAATGGCCCCGAGTGGCCAGCTGCGCTCTCCGCCTGCATAACGCAGCGCCCACTTCTCGCGAAGCTTCGTTTGGCCCCCCGCCGCCCCGCCCCGTTGTAACTGCCCCATCGGAGTTGCAGGGCCTGCCCGCAGCGCTGAAGAGATCTTGCACCTAGAGGGGTTTGAGTGGTTTGACATTAAAAATGGGGTTTGAGGGATTTGAATAGACACAGTTGCCGCAGGTTTATTGGTATAATTTTACCTCGGGACGTCCGCACCGGATAGAAACGTGGCTCTAGACTGATAATGGAGAGACAGACACTCTCTATTTAAGATGCCCCTTTGGTAACAAAACATCAATGATTTGAAACCATCGACGCCGATGCCGTGTCACTATTTCGCGCCCACATTCTTCGGCACTGATAACTTCCTCTATCCCCTTCCCGTATTACTCTGCCGTCGCCATTTGATAAAAGTGCTCAAGAAGTCTGTGGTTTCCGATTGCAAAGTAGTGAGTAGTGGAACGTAATAATGTTAGTACGAAATACTTCCTTACCTGGACAGGCTGCGCATAATGAGAAGAAAATTGAAATTATTGCCATTCGTAGAAAATAAATAGGAAAGTCTACAATTGTGAATAACGTACTAAGTGGTACGACAATGGATAAATATTAGTATGGCAACCGACAAAACAAATTGGTTTTACTTCGAAGAGTTGATGTGCTTTTATGTTCCATCTAGTGTGTACTGAGAGTAGCTGGAACTCGATGTAGTTTTACAATGGTGCCTGGTAGCTGGTACATTAATTATAAATCATATAAAATAAATTATATGATTTATTAGATCTCACACGACTGACCTTACAGCTTCTGAGTAACGAACCCGAATGGCTACGAGTATTTAATTCTGTGGAGAACATTTGTTGCATCCTGTAAATATTATTTGTAAAAGTACCATTAAAATGATGTTAAAATCGATGATACCAGCGAAAAATGCTTTAAAAATACCGGAAAAAGTAAAAAAATACGTTATTAGAAATTGAAGAAAAAATGCAAAAAATTCATAAAAATATATTGTTTACTTTAGACATAATATAAAATGAATTCCTTTCCTAAAAGGAATTGTTCTAAATTGAAAAGAAAAAAATGAAATCATAAAAATACGCCCCCTACTGCTGACATATTGCACCTAGTACTATTAAAATAAGACAGAAGTGAAAATGGAGATATCACTGACGTATCCTGCCTCCTCGCGTCAGCAGCGCGCGTGAATCCTCGTGAGAGGCATTGTTCTAAATTGAAAAGAAAAAATTGAAATCACAAAAATCCGACCCTACTGATGACATATTGCACCGAAGACTATTCAAATAAGAAAGAAGTGAAAGTGGCGAAATCAGTGACGTATCCTGCCTGTTCGCGTCCGCTGCTCGCGTGAATCCTCGTGAATCGGCCGCCAAGAGCGCGCGCGCGGCGGCGCCAGTCGCAAGAGGGCCCGCGTGGGAGCGCTCGCGGCGAGGCGGGATGCGACGGCCGCTGATGGCGCGCTTCTCCGCGCGGCCGCGCTGGCAAATCGCGAGTCGACGCCGGGGATTATTGACGAACAGTGGCCGCTGATGCTGCATTCACGACATGTTCAGACGGCGTTCTCAGGCGCCCAGAACTCGTGTGCTGATGAAGTTGCAGATTCTCGTTATTATTTCCCTCTCTGAATAGTTTGCCAAGTCTATGAGTCACTTTCTGGGATGTAATGATCAAAGTTTACATGTGTGTAGAATTTACCGCTGCAACTGTTGGCTGTTCTGTGATAGCTGTGAACTGTATTGTCGTTTATCAGCCATTTTTTGAAATCACTCCTTGTGGAAATCCTCAGAACAGGTAATGATGAGAGTTTGAAATGCCATCGCAGAATATAACAGAGCCGTTATTTACAGGTGAATATATTGCCAAATGCCACCATTTAAATCAGATTTTTGAATTAAAATCTAAGCATAATCGCAAATTTTGCTTAACAGGTGAGATTCAAAATACACCTGGCGAATTTCGTTGCGTTGCGTACCGTACCTTCAACACCGATAGAAGCAGCGAAGAATCAAAAACGATCAGATGACGCGCATCAGAAAAAAAATTCATCTT
>BOPP01000065.1:3238273-3311933 GCA_017312745.1 Gryllus bimaculatus | reverse complement strand
ATATATGTACAGAGAGAGACAGAGACAGAGAGACGTATAAAAATAGTCTTGTATTGGTAAATAACATAACATTTCAATTATATTTTCAGTTAAGTGTTTAAGACAGATTTCACAGTGAATAGTAATCGGATTGTATATTTGTGTTCGTCTTTTTTTAAATCAGCTTTGAAGAAAAAACTAAACGAAATAAAAAAAACATTTGCGGGATTTAGGATTTTAGCTGTAGGGCTATTTTAGCTGTAGTAGAACTTTTCAGTAGTAACTTCTTTACAGCTGTTTTTGCGATGTAATGGCAACAGATAAATCATATACTTATATTAATAAATAACGAAATATAGACACCCGCTAACTTCCACAATTGATTTTTAGCATTGTTGAGCGCCAACCCAAATGTATGTATGATCGAGTTCTTGTCTCCTCACACCTTCGTACGAGAATTCTTTCGCCAGCAGCTGCCTTCCGGAGGCCATTCATCTCGGGAGGCGAATGCCGAGACAAGCGATGTGCGCCGTGCGGTGGGCGTGCGGCTTTGCCTGTTAACTCCGCCTGGCCTACCGCCTCCGCCGTTATTCATAGAGCGCGGGGCGTCCGAAGGGACAGAAAATGCATTTTTACGCGCCGCCCCCGCCCCCGCCCCCGCCCCCGCCGGAGGACGACGTCGTGTCGGTCGATGGCGCTGTGCATCCGCATCAGGCTGAAGAGGTTCGCTGCCGACGTTGCCGCCTCAGCCATCTCTCACCTTCGTACGCCTTTCTTCGGAGGGGAAGCAAAGCCGGCTGTCCCATGTTATGATCTGTTATACCCAAGTTGGCGGGTTATACCCGATCGACGTCGGAATTTTTAAGGGCGAAAAAATTCTTGGTACGCCTTTCTTCGGAGGGGAAGCAAAGCCGGCTGTCCCATGTTATGAACTGTTAAACCCAAGTTGGCGGGTTATACCCGATCGACGTCGTGAATTTTTAAGGGCGAAAAAATTCTTGGTACGCCTTCCTTCGGAGAGGAAGTAAAGCCAGCTGGCCCATGTTAGTAGATTTGCTTGCATGTAAAAGATCCTCACGCCTAAATGACGCTTCTCAGCTAAATTCAAATCGCCTGTTTGTCGCCCAAGAAACATCTCCTTTCTCTGCTAGTTGGTAAAAGGAGCGTAGCGAAATTTGTGTGGTCAGGTGTGAGCGAGCCTGTTGGCCCGAGTCTCGCCACGTAAAACAAGGCATTAATTCAATTCAATTCAATTCACCACGAGATCCTAGGATTCGACTCCAACCGGCGGCCTATTTTACTTCCTGGCAATGGAGTAGAGAGAAAGTTATGTAATGAAGCGCGAAAAAACGTCGATTTTTTGGCAGAAAAACTTTTCTTACAGGGCCCTGATAACGAATAAGTGAATAAATCTAGTTGCATTTACATTTAAAAGAAACTATCCTTACACGTGGTATAGCCAGAATCTACGTTTTGTTAGTCCTCGTTACCGAGAAATTGAATGACGGCAAAACGTGCGTTTGTCTGTACGTCTGTGAACAACGGTAGCGCCTAACCGTTCTCCAAAATTTTCTTCAAAATTGATATTCACCAATCGATCTGGCTAATGTCTCAGCCCCTTGAATTTGAAACCGATATTTTAATTTTGAGAGGTACTTTACATCATGCCAATGGGACATCAAAATGTTCCAAAAACTGGATCCATCGTTTTTGATTTACATTTTATTGTTGGATAGTGTAAAGAACGTTTAAGAAAGTGATGTAGGTCTCAAATGATGTAGGTAAATACCATGTATGTACGAACAGTATCCTGACATTACACCACGGATAAAGCGCGAGCTTTCCTTCCTCATCCTTGTTCTGTCATTTTCCTTAACCCACACAAACTAATACTTACGAAGTAGACTTCTACATTTCTCGGGAGACCAGCGAAGAGCTTAGAGCTCATCCCGTCTGTGAGCATGCACCCTTTTGAAGATACCAGGAGACTTCTACATGAAACGTACCCGCACTTTGCGGAGCACTGAGATTCCGATAATCACGGAATGGAGAATCCAGCAAATTAAAATGTATTAATGTTATTATATAATTATGAGAATATTGCAGACATTAATGTATCTTTTATATCTGAAACATTTTGTTACGTCGTATTAAACAAGCAAACAACGACGCTGTATTTTAACAAGCAGCAACAAGTTCAATATATAATTTTTATGGCTTCCAGACATATTGTCATCCCATGTGTCTCAGATCATTCATTTTGTTTGCAGCCGAGAATTTTCTTTAGATGAGTTCAAACCAGCTCAGAGTTCTCCCCATTTTTCTCGTGTTTATATTCCAAGAAGTTGCCCAAATTTGCCGATTGAATGTTGATTCACTAGCTAGACTGTATATTTGTTCTCACACGGATCGTAAAATCTAATTCAGACTTCTGTTTGTGGATACAGAATGCTCAAGTATGCTAGTAGAATTGTCAAAGAGAAGAAAATAACTTGAAATAATGTTTTATTTCAACATTATCAACATTTTTAACAATTTATAACATACTTATTTTTTAGTATAGTATATATAGTCTTCATCACCGTGAGAGGTTATTTTTATTACTGCAAAGAAAATTTTCTTCTATGCAACTACGATATTCGTTCTTCTAATTTAGTTTCGTCTTTTTTCGGTCAAATCTAGGAGATGAATGACGCATCATTCTTAGTGCTCCCTGCGAGTGCCCCCTATTGTTAGTTTCCAGACCACCACCGCCCGGGCGGCGAGAATTCTGAGTCGTTGACGCCCGCTCCTTGCCCAAACGCTTCCGGCCGGCGTCCTCATCCGCCCACGCCCTCAACCGCCCCTCGCGGCCGCAGTGACCTCCGCGAACGCCGTCGGGCACCCGTCCCCCTGGGGACGCATTTACCGCTCCGCCCTTCGCCGGCGCCGCTATGAAAATCGGAGGGGCTGAGGGGGCCGGGCCAGGCGCGGAGATCGTGCGGTGCTTAGGACGAGGGCGGCACAGTGATCTACAAGCCTCACTCACGCGGCAGATTTCCTAAAACTTATCTAATTCTCATAAACATACGTATCCGAATATTGTGTAGGTTGAGTTAAACGTTTATTTACATTTTAGAAAACATCAAGACGAATGTACTCTGGGATATGTACATGAAAATAAATTCAATAAGCGATTAACGAGAAGAAATAAGTTGATTTTGTTATTACAAAGTACCCTACGAAAAATGAAATTACAAAAATGTCAAAGAAAAATATGAAATCTATAAAATTGAGTCTTTAACCGAATTGAAGGTTTTAAACAGTGACGGCACATGAAAGTCTACAAACTGTTACATATATTCAAATATGTATAATTTATATATCGTCACAAAGTTTCTAAAACGATAACGTCATTATACAAATTTTGGGAGAGATGTGAGTTCATTTGTTAATATTAGTAAATAAACAGTTATAACTTCAATATCACAGGAATCGTTTATATTATTATTTACATAGTGTTACTTTTTTTATGAAATTAATTTCATAAAATAAATATTAATTTAGACCTTTCATTAAACTTCAAATTTTGCGCACTTCACTTCTCAAGATATACCAAAATTTAATTGTACTTGAAATGCAGAATTTATGCAGACTAAATGTGTGTCAAAGTTAACGTGTTTCTTCGCTATGAGAACATATACATGGTCTGTTCGACATTTATAAACTCGGACACTCTTTGACCGTTCTCCATGAAAGTTGGCGCATCTACGTGTTTTTTCATGCACAAAGCTTTTATACTGTTCATTTTCTAGCAGCTTCACTAGGTGGCGCTGCAACACAAGATGGCGCTTCAATTAATTCAAATTTACAAACCACCTACGCTTCAAAGTGGTGAACATTGCCGTGTGACATGGGGCGAGGTCGAGAAGGACTGGACAGGCAACGCGCGCGCGCGCGCGCGCGCGCGCGCGCGAGAGAGAGAGAGAGAGAGAGAGAGAGAGAGAGAGAGAGAGAGAGAGAGAGAGGGAGGGAGAGAGAGATGGCGAGAGAGGGAGCGAGAGGGAGCGAGAGAGAGCGAGAGGGAAGGAGAGGGAGAGAGAATTGAATTGAATTGAATTGATGCCTTATTTTACGTGGTGAGACTCAGGCAATAAGGTCTGCTCTTCCGTCTGACCACGCAAATTTCGCTCCTTTTCCCAACTAGCAGAGAAAGGAGGTATTTCTTGGGCGAGAAACAGGCGATTTTAATTTAGCTCAGAGGCGTCATTTAGGCTTGTGGATATTTTACATGCACGTAAATCTACTAACATGGGACAGCCGGCTTTACCTCCCCTCCGAAGGAAGGCGTACGAAGGATTTTTTCGCCCTGAAAAATTCAGGGCTTCAATTGGGTTTGAACCCGCCAACTTGGGACAGGGAGAGAGAGGGACAGAGGGAGAGAGGGGCAGAGAGATAGAGGGACAGAGGGAGGGACAGAGGGAGAGAGGGAGGGAGACAAACAGAGACGGAGGGATATTGAGACAGAATGAGAGAGAGGGAGGAGATAGAGACACTTCCCGCGATATAAACATACTTCTTACGGGTCTAATGACTGGCGGTTTTCGCGCCCGGAACAATCAACCAATGGAATTAAATTGCAGTTGAGATCGTGAGTTTGCGCCGCCTGGCCGCTGCTTCGCGCCACCGTGCGCCGCCGCCGAGGCGCAGCGCCGCGGCGCGCCGGGAAGGCCAGCGCGCCCTGGCGGCGAGCACTATGAAAATCGAGGGCTGCGCCGGGGCGGAGGCGGCGGCGATGAAGGCGCGGCCGACGGATTGGATGGGCGCGGGTGCGGCGCGAACGGTGGCAGGGGCCGGGGAATGCTAGGGGGCGGCGGACACGTGTTGCGGTCGACGTCCTGCTGCCTCCGCCCCCCTCGCATGAGCGGTGCAACGCGTTTGAATGGCGCCGGCCAGCGGCGTCCAGCGATTGCAGCGCTTCCGGCACAATGACGCCACTGCAGGAAACTAATTTCCCTCCACACACGCGCTCTAATGCTAATCGGGGAAAAGTCTACGAGAAAAACGTGTGATAATTGCTCTGCCATTACAGTTCATATTCATTCATTACGGAAATTAGATAAATTGTGCTATATAATAATTGTCTGAGCAAAATCTATTTAATAATGACCAAAGTTGACATCAACGTCATTATAACTTATATAAAAATACACATACATGTTTATATTCATGTAAAGTCCACTCTGGTTAATGTCAACATCTATTAACTAAAAGTGTATGTTCTCTAAATGGCGTGACCGTGCTTCCTCGCCATGTGTGACCTTTCTCGGGTCAATCGTCCGTACGACAGCACTAGTCGGGAGTCTCTCTGTGTGAGAAGTCTTGACAACCATTGTTACAAAGATTCCCCTTTGCCAAAAAAAGAACCATCCAGATGTATTAACTGTAAAGAATGACACAGGGGAAACAACACAGTGTCCCAAATTCCGTTTCACCATTTCCACATACCATGTACCTTTCTCTTACACATCCAATAATAATTAGTGGCAGCCTTTACGCAAAACGAAAATTGTGAGGTTATAATACCTCCTCAACCCAGGATAAAACTAGTGGCGCTACAGAATGACACAGACATTCCCATGTTAGTTTTCTATTTCCTTTGGTCTCTGGCTTGGTCTTTGGCTTGCTATTCGGACATGCCACATACTCTTGCCAGCTGACATCTATCGCCAACCAAGGTAAATTATCTGATTTTTCTTAATTTTTCGTTTTCATAATAGTAGAACGAAAATAATATTTTAAGAATATTAAAAAGCAGTAAAACTTCGTCCTAACTTGAAATTTTCTTTGAAAAATTTGAAGCGGTTTTTAAGAAAATGGCGTTTAAGTGCGAAATTAACTGTAAATGCGTAATGTGAACCTCATTTCACAGAAAACTATTGAGATTCCGAAAAACTTAATATAAAGTAATTTCAAGCACTTCCAGACACAAATGCAATAGGGTTTATTAATAGCTGGAAATGTGCACATTAAAGGCGTAAGAGATATTTAAAAAAAGACATTTGTGTATTTTTTAAAAACAAAAGAAAACAGCCAAATTAATTATATGTCATATTAAAAAATGCTGTTAGCACTATACGTTCCGTAAAGTTTAGAGAAAAAAATTGGAGCAGTCTTTAAGAAAACGACATTTGAATGCTTCTGAAAATGCAGAATTTTGAGCTAATTTCAACAGGAAATAATTGAGTTTTCGAGAAACTTTATCCCACATTATTTAAAGCACATGGACTTTTAAATAAACTAATATGAACAACTTGCCGTTAATGCAAATACTAACATGCGAGGCAAGTTAAAAAAGTTAATTTTTGTAGTTTTTGAGAAAACAAAAGAATAGAGCAATATGGCGTTTATGTATAGAGTGTATTTAGTTCTATCCCTGCCAAAAGAAAATATTTGGAGCCGTTTTTAATAAATCTATTTTTTGCAGTTTTGTTAAAATTGCACATATTGGTGGAAATATTGCGCCAAAACTACTAAAATTTTCAAAATACTGTACATCACCTCTATTTGAAAGTTGTAAGAAGGTGTCGAAAAAAAATCCAAATTTAAATTTTCAAAAATTTGAAGTTAACCGTGAAAATTGAACTAATGCCACTTTTATAAGTGTATGTTACACTATTCTTAAAAGAAATTTAAAGACAAAATTTGGAACCGTTTTTGTAAAAAAATTGAAAATGACTGGGACCTTTACGTAAAGTTCCCCCAAATTTTGAAGGAGGTTTTCAAAATCGCGTCGCTTTGAGTGGAGCTAAATCAACCAGTAAAATATCCATTTTGTGATATATCGTACGTACGGTTTAGGCGGTAGTGGTGTTCACAGACTGACAAATGGACGAATCGACAGACAGACGCTTTACCGTTAATTTGTTTTTCGGTATCAAGAACTCACGAAACAGAGATTCTGGCTACACCACCTGTGAGGATATGTTTTCTTAATTTAGCAATTGGGTTTATCCCCTTTTTTTTATCAGAGCCCGGCAATGAATTTTTTCTGCCGAAAATCCGCCATATTTTCGCGCAGCATTACTTTCCCCATATTACGTATATACATATGTATACAGGAAAAAGATATTCTAAATTGAATCAGAAAAGGCCTGTGCACTAGATGTAGTGATAGGGCTTCTTGATACCGAAAAAGTGTTGTTTTTTTATCAAAACGCCTGTCTGTCCAATAGCCCGTTCGTTAGTCTGTCCATCTGTCTATATACAAAAGCGCCTAAACTATTTCTATATTTTTTTTTCAAAATGATCATTCCCCGGTCAATGAGGCTCGACTCGAAACTTTGACATTTTCAAAATCATTCTTTAAATTTTTGGGTACTTTACATGAATCCCCTATGAAATTTTCAAAACTATCGCAAGAATGGCTCTAATTTTTTTCTTTACATTTTGTGATACGCTTATAACGCGAACAGGGTGATACACTTATAAAGATAGCGTAGGTCCGATTTTCACTCTCAAATGAAATTTCGGAAATGACAAAATTTAAATTCTTTCAGCGTCTTTTTACAAAAATATAGACCGCAAGTTTTTCTTCGAATGAAATTTGATCTCTATAATTAGTTTTTTCATTAACGACATGTACATTTTTTATATAATGAAGTTTTCTAGCAATTTTGAGTGAAGTATGAATAATGTTAAAAAATATAAAAAATTATAAAGATTTTTTCAAAAACAGCTATTTTCTATAGCTTGTATTTTATTTTTTCTTTTGAAAGTTTTATTGTCGGTGTGTAATCAGATATTAATCTAGGCTGAGGGCATTTTATTATAGGAAGGTTTATGTATTATGTTGAGTTAGATCCAAGATATCTCACTTAACATTGACATGTGTTGGTTGAAAGGTGGGAGATGTAAGTGTAGTATTTTTTGCCACGCAATTTGCGAACATAGAATAAACATTATTTACATAAGAAAAATAGAAAGTGAACAAATGTGCCGTACAAATGAAATGATGGACGAGGCGATGAACCGATGGCGAGTCGGGCGTTTTAAAATCAGGACCCGAAAAATTTTCGGTCGAATTGCGTTCGTTATATTCTCCTGACATGAATTCTTGAAATATCACAAGAAACTAATCTTGTGTTCATTCTCAGTGGGCGAGCCACATCCATGTTGATTCATATCGCCTCAGTGCTTAGTGTATTTTGATGAAGCCAGTTGTTCCATATGGTCATTTTTACGACTTCTTTGCAGGAGGTTTACGGTTCAGTTTCCCTGCATGAGTGCTGATAAAACGATTACGTAAAGAATAAGAATCAGAGGTCGGTTTGTTAAATATTGACAGGTCTGATTCACCGCGCGCTTTCCCAATTTCTCTGCGCCACAATCGCACTGCAACCCGAATCGATTTTTGCAAATTATCCAGCCGGCGCGCTGCGGTCGCGTCGGCCGCCGCCGGCCCTCCTCGCCGCCGCCGCAGATCTGATTTCCGCGGCCGCTCCGCCAAAGGAGCGCAGCGAACGCCCGCCGTTGGAAGGGAACGCCTGCCGCTATTCATAGCGCCGCGTGTGCATCGTGCAGTCGCACGGCCGCGGCGTTGCTATCGACCGTTGCATGCCTCGTGGGGAAGGGGCGGGGGTCGTAGCTAAGGTGGGAAGGAGGGCGGAGGCATCTGCACAACGCGCACTAACTACGTAATATTTCGGCAGAAACCTCGTTTGCGAGGCGCCCGGCCGATGCGACGGAGGAGTTGCTGTGGGGGGCGGGAGCTGCAAACGACGGGGGTGGGAGAAGCTAACTGCTGAGTCACAGTGGATATGTCGGACGCCTGCGAAATCGTCTTCTGTGTAGAGTTGACGGTATTGAAAGATGCCAAGCTAAAATTTTCCCACTTCCAGACCACCTTTTCCCAGACTTTTCCCACCTTTCCCTTCCAGACAACCCTGTAATGGTTCAGTGCAACAACTGTTTCGTCTTCAGCGTCTCTAATTGGTAGGTGCGAGGGTTCGAGTCCAAACGGTGACGGATTTTCGACACTGGCTATAACGAGGAGGTAACCTGGTCCATTTCACCCTTTCGTTGTGTGGGGAGAATTCTAGTTGCCGGCCTGTCTGTTTGTAGTGTTTCGCGAAAAGTGGAAATATTTCGGGCATTAAGAACTCTTTACAAACTTACTGTATTAGGTAAATGATAATAAAATGTACCGTTCAGAAAACTGGAAGTCAAAAATGTCGAAGGAGCACATTGATTTCAAAATGATGTTGAGACACTTTGGGATCACCGGCCTTTTTGAGCATCCTGGGCCCTCTCAAGATTCATGACTTCCGGAGCAACCTGGACCATGACTTCGAGGCTGCCCCTTTGTCCTCGGGCCTGTGCAGCGCCGTTAGATCGATTGGTTGGTTCGTGATTCCACGCGCGTTAACGGAAGAAATAATACAGATCATTAGTCCGGTAAGTGCAGTGCATGTCTCCCCTTGTGAGTGGTGATCTTCCCCCGCTGGATGGCGAGATCCGGCGCCGACCTACCGCCGCCTAGCGCAGTTTTCGCCAACCAGGTATTTCCCATCTGAAGAACACCGCCCCAGCCGGGGCAAGCTTTAAACTTCCAATATGTGTCATGAGGATAGAATGGGGAAGGGGTGAGTATAGAATAGGGATGGGGAAGCGAAGATCGCGAGCGGTCCGTGGCCCGTTTGGTAAAGTACTGATCCGGCATTCGCCTGGTTTTAATAGGAGAAACCACAGAATACTACCGATCAGAGCAACTGGCCGCTAAAATACTCTAGCTGACAAGCTAGTGACGAAAATCCTTCCACCGTCAGAACTCGAATGTAGAACCTCCCAGACAGAGGCACTGCCGTGACATCAGTTGATACCCTGAGCCCCTCTCCTGGTAAACTCTGAAAGAAATGGGATCAACATTTCCTCTAAAGCTCCGTTTTCCTCACCTTTATTAGAGTATTTCCTGATGGGAAGAACAGTCTGCCCCTTCACTGGCGTAACTGTACTTATGTGGCAAAATGCAACTATACTTATTTTGTATTTTTTTTCTTGCATTGATCTGGTCAGTGTGGATATATTTCTGTATTGGCTTGAAGGCTAACAATCATTCTTTGGCACTAACTCGGAGGCAATATCATTCCTCTGACCGGGAGGTTCTTGAGTCCGAGTCTCAACAATGGCAAGCTGTTCGACACTAGCTAGATGGCTAGACAAATTCAGTCGCTGTTTGGAGGGTAATTCTAGAGAACCGTCGCTCTTATCTGTAGTTTTCCGTGGTTTCTCCAATCATCAGCAGGCGAATTCGAAGTAGTACCCTAACAAACGGGTCACGACCTCGCGATCTTTCTTTCCTTGTCCTATTTCCACCCCTTACACATACATATGCACTACACTACCATACGTGTCAAAACACCAGTCATGAACATTTTTTAAAACGATTTTACCGCCTGGAGCGATGCAGCGCTGGTGAGAGATACCTGAATGGGGAAAACCGTATAAGCCTACATGTATGTCAGCGTCGTCATTGAGTTGGGGAAGAACATTGTCACTTTCCAACGTGCACTACTTATCGAGCAACAGGCAATAGTAGTTGACGCTCCTAAACACGAAATAATCAATCAATCAACGTCAACATCTATGGTCTTAAAAAGCAAAATGATTCATCGTAACATGATTGCCTGAAAGGGGTGCCCAGATTATTCAGAATCCGGATGATACAGCGCTGTCCCACGGCAGGTACGCCGCACTTTTTCTTCTACTGATTCTGATTCCAACTTGAGACGCAATAAGTTCAGTCCTCTAAATCAATCCGTACTTAAAGCTTGGCCTGTTGTATGGGGAACAGTACATGAACACGGGTTTTCAGAAACACAGATTTGAATGCTGGGATGTAAGTAAACGTTCAAGTGACATCTTGATTTTCATAGTTCTCGACTTCTATTTTCAAAGAAATTGATGTCGGGTTATTTAAATAATATTAAGTGAGCCATTATTCATCTCTACTTGGCTTTCTCAATTAATGAATACACCTTGTTTAGACATAAGAACAGTAGAAAATTTGAAAATTGAGACAGTCAAAATTTTATTTAATATTAACATCAAGCTTAAAAACTGTGTCCAAATTGAAGGTCAATGAGTATGTACATTGGTGGACATTCTATTTTATTAATATGTTCCAGGTGGTCTTGGTATCAGGGTATTATTTCATTCAAGATATTTTCGATTGAGAAGCGATTCATTAGTGATTGCAGCATCTGGGCGGAAAATGAAATACAACGAACACGAAGTTCATGCAAATTACATTCAAAATTGGCAGAATTTCTTTGCCCTCCCAGACGCTGCAAACTCTGATTGTGATTGCTAGCGATAGAAAAGATATTGTAAAAGAATATATTATTTCCTAGACAGCACACGATTCTTAATTATAAGTTCAGGCGTATCATATATTTTCCCATTTTACAACACAGCAATGTTTTTTATAATATTTTCATTAAAAATGTTATGTGAAGTATACATTTTGTGTATTTTTTTAGAATTCTAAAAAATTCTTTCAATTAAATGTGACACGTATTACTAACACTTTAAGAACAGCTTGAATTTCTTATATTATACTTCACCGAACATAAAGATGTAGTGACGTAACAGGGAATTGATAATAATATTTCTTTGGCGTTGTGTAATGAAAATTTTGGAACTACTTTTATCTCGTTTTGGTTAGTTTTATTACGACGATTAAATATATTTTATTTATTGATGTATTACTTCATTTGCTATAAGTAGTTACTAGCACGATATATAAGCAGACCTTCGTTCTCCTATCAGTGTTGGTATTTCAACGTGTCCCTAAGTAACTTACTAGCAACGCACATATGTAACTTTAACACTGTGTAGCAAAATCCTCTAAGTGTACTCGGGAAAGCCACACACTCATTATGTCCACAGAGAGGCTTTTCAGATTATCGGCTTCTCTTGGCTTACGCAAGAGCAGGCGGTGATTCTAATACACTTTCCTAACAATCTGTCTGAGACCCCACCCCCACCCTTTCCCACCCCTGAAATGAAAGGCACTATTCCTTCAGAATATTTTGACATTCTACATCCCGTGTAGGAAATGTTAACATTCTCAACAAAAAATAGTTGAAATTTGTTTATTTATGAAATTATTTTTTTCTATGATATTCAATAAATTAATTCAAGATTCCTTGAGTACTGGACAATAAGACGAGTATAAAATTATTACATTAAAGAAAATTTGAAACCTTCCTCAGGAAACCAGAAAAATACCTAATTAAAAATTATTGTTTTAAATTAAAACATTTTAATGTTGAAAAACACCGAGAGACACAAAAATGAATGAATAATTACAGGATTACCTTACGACAGTTATACAAAATTACGAAGTCATAACGTATCAAACTGACGGAAATTTAAATTCTTATGCTGAAATGTTTTCGTCCTGTGTACGGTGTTCTATTTAATAAATTTGTTCACTCGTGAACAATGACATTCCGACATTAATCCCAATATCACGGTCACAATTGAATTCTAGTATCAAAAGAGCCCAAAGCACCATGGCACTTTGGCATCTTAGTATAATTAGGTAAACTTAGGTCAATTTTAGCCCAAAAATTAAAGAAAAATAATGCCTCTTGTTTAAAAATAGCTATAGGCTCAATCTTTCTCGCACGGATCTTCCGAAAAAATAACAAAAACCATAATACCGCGAAACGTGTAGATAAGAATAAAGAAAGAAAGTCCGGAATATTAAATTCTATTCACTAACTGAAATATAGTTAAAAATAGCTCTTATATTTCTCAGTGAATGTGTTAATGTGTTTTGATTCTGAATTCTAAAATTGGGGATTGTGGATAATTCATACATTTGAACTAACAAGCTATATTTTTATTTTTAAGTGTACATATTTGCAAATTCCATGGATGTGGTACTCTTATGTATATGTGCCTCATTCGTTTTTAAATATACTTGATTGTTTGATTGTAATTTGTCTCATATTTCCATTGTTTCTCACGCTTGTTTTTGGAAACCTTTTCATATGGAAATATAAACGAGACGAATGCCTGAAAGTTAGCGGGGTAGTATTGACGAGCGAAGCTGCTTTTCCTTGAGAATGCAGTATTTGTTATAGCTTAACCTCTTGTTTCATATTATGTGAGTTGAGATCACAAATAAATTTCAATATTATCTTTTTCCAATGCGCGAATAAATTGACGGGACTACGCAACCTCCGACATGGAAGGCGTGTGTGGTGTAAGGACCCAAGAACTCGTGAAAAGTCCAGAAACAATGAAACAGCTTGGATTTTGACTAAAAAATGCAAATACATGTAGTTTAATTGACTTTTTCCATCTATTCTCCTAATGCTCAAACCAACTGAGTGCTCAAACTCAAAGCGACACTGCTTGCATCACTAATCATCATACGACAACAGGCCTCCAAGAAAGAGTCAGCCTGACATTATACTTTTGCTATTGTGCATTGTGTTATAGAACAGCGACGTTTATGATATAGGAAATAGGAAAAGTACTCACCATTATGTTATTACAGCATTCGTGAAGACTGTTTTTGTTCAAATATTTAATTCATTGCTGTTATTCGCGTGTATTTTATTTCTTGGTCCTGATCAGTGTGCTTGCTACATTTCTGGAAAACTATTTTCTGTGGTTTTGTTCCGCATAATTTCTGCTTCTAAAGGCCACTTAGTTACCTAAAACTGATATCTCAAAATCGCTTCTTCCCCAGAAAAAACAATACTTGAAGTGCCTCTCAACTGCCCACCATTACAGGTGCCCGCCAGAAAAGCAACGCGCAAGAGGGGGGGGGGGGTTATTCGGCTAAACATTTGCGCTCGCACTGCTCGGCAGGCGGGTTTGGGGGCGGAGCAAGAGGGCGGGAAAGCGGGCGGCGCCACCACCGCTGGGGGGCCGCGGGCGGCGGCGGGCGGGAGGGGCGGGGCGGGCTTCCGGGGGGCCGCGTGAAAGGGCGTCGCCGCAAATTTCCGCCAGGAGCGGGGGCTGGGCGGCGGCGGGGACCGGTGCGGTAAAGAGACTTCCCGCCGCCCGAAGAGATTTTTCCGCCATTTTCCCAGAGGCAGCGTCTGCTTCTCCCAGAACCCGAGATACAAATGAAACGATGTGTTCACGCAATTTGTCCTATGCGGAAACAGGTAAGATGTGTATAGTTTTAAGATAAGTGCAATTGAAAAAAGTAAGTAGTAGAAATTAGTCCTTATTAATAGTTTATGATAGTTGTGTTTCAAAATTTAACATTTACATTCTCCAATGCAGTTAGATCTATAGAATAATATCCGTATTAGACAGTTTAGTGTACATTTATAATTTCTAATATTATATAGTCTCGTAGAAGTATATTGTTATTTTCAACCTTCTTGTGTCTCTGGATTAATACGGATTTCAGAATGCGAACATCATAATTATATTTGACGGAATTTCATGTTATACACTTAAATTCTGAGTTGCCGACAGGCTACATCGAAAAGCGCTCTTGATGTTGAAAGGTTTTCTTTAATTTCATGGCTTCATTGATTTTTTGGCTGTAAACAGAAAATTTTTCCCTTTACTTTAGCAAGATTATGCATGCTTTTCTATTTTTCGTTTCTTCAAATATTTTCTCACACAATGTATATTTTACATCAAACAAAAGAGCAATCATTACTTTCTGTCTTCTTTCTTACAGCCCCGCTCTTCTCGTAACGAAACCTTCTGTAGCAAAAATCTCACAAACTCTTAGTGTCAACTCTGCTGTCTCTAGTTTCGTATTGTACGTTGACCACTTATTCATTCCATAACTACTTCTAAGTACATTCTGAAATTTTGTCTGAAAAATGTGTCGGTTTCCAAAAACATATACAATGAAAGTGACTATAACAATTGCAATTTACTGATGGCATCTAGGAATGTAATTCTGCATATTATGCCTAACGAATGTAGTACGTTGAAGAGAAAATAGTTGTACAAATATGTACCGGATAAAGCAAAAACATTAAAATAGACAGAGCAGCAAAAAAGCTGGATTAGACAGCGTAGAAATTATGACGACTGAAAGACAGAAAAATAAATCAGGAGGTGAAAGAAAGAAACTTTGGAGGAGAAGAGGAGAGCGAACGAAGGTGGATGTGAAGAGAAAGGTGCTGAAAGATATGAGCAGACGAGACAAACTAGACGGAACAGGAGACAAGAGGGGAGGGCTTAAGGAATAGTGCAAGGGAAGGAGAGAGAGGAGAAAACAATATCAGGGAAGAGAGTGGAGAGCAGAGGCATATGTCAAGGCTTGAGGAAACGCGAGGAAAAGTACCAGCTAAGAAATTAGGAGAGGAGTCGATCAGGTACCCAACATATAAAGTAAAACCTTTCTGAAGGCGGCGGACAGTTGACATGGTTCACTGGCATCACCAGCTATATAGAGCTAGGTGGAATTCGGCCACTGACGGGACGAGAATGTTGCTCTGGGCGCTAGTTTTCCTAGTACGTTTTTTCAATGTTTATTATGACTCTCAACAAACGGACCTCGGAACGCGCCCGATCTATCATTTCTCATCTTCTCCCCTCCTCTCCGCCTCCACACGCTCAAACACATTTACACACGCACGTACAGCACTAACACCGAAACTCTGTTTTTTGTATTCAATTCTAGTGTGGCTTCTACTAGACGCTACCATCCTCATCCGTCGTTTTCTACGATTTCTCTAATCAAAACCAGACGAATGCTAGAGCAGCATTAAGAAACGAACGTTTGACCGCGCGCGATCTTTTGTTTCTTTTTGTCTTATTTGTTCTTACACACAGTTACACTCACATGCACCAGACTATCACGTGTGTCCAGAGACCACTGGAAACGCCATAAACCGACGGTCAGGGTACGGGATCGAGGAGTTACTCCAACCCCAGCTATAACACGGACTATACTCACGAAATAAGGGCGAAACACTAAATTCAAAACATTAAGATTTCAGAAGAAGACCATGAGATTTTGAGAAGAAAGACTACATCGAATTAGAAAATTACAGAAATTAAACAATGTGATAAAATAAAAATGTTTAATTATTTAATTCAGTATACATATTGATGACAAAAGTGCATGTGTAATTAATACATCGTAAAAAGCCGAGCAGGCTAAAATAAATCAAATCTAACTGACGACCAAAGTCCCCCGGAACCCCGGAGCTAAACACTGCGTTGCTGAGCGAGGAGTCGAAAGTGCGAGGAGCGAGGGCCCGAAGGGCGGAGGGCGGAGGGCGCGGCAGAGGTCGTAGGGCCCCGCGCGTGGCCAAGAGGGTACCTGCTGCCTCGGGTCGTGAATGCAATCTGCAGCCCTCAGCCGCAACATTCCCTCTCGAGCAGGCCTCCGCAAACACCACTCGCAGTCGCGAGGACCGAGGCCTGCGACCGTGTTCTATCTCGTTAACGCGTTTCGCGAGCGAGGGAATGCAAACGAGGGCCAAAAGACTTTGCATTGAATTAACGCTACGCAGGGAAAAAATCGCACTCACAATGAGGGTGACGCCGTCTTGAAGTCTTATCGTGAATGTGTAATGTGAATAATATGAAATGCTAAATGACGTCTGAGAGAGGTAAATACATTGCCTAAATATGAATTACTTCCTCTTGAAACACGAACTTACTGGTTCGTATCTTGAGTGTAATTCGTTTTTAAAAATGGTATGCTTAAATAATTTGTGATTTTAGCCTCATGTTTTTTGCTAATTTCAAAATGAAGAGATTAGAATCACTAAAATAGAAATTAAAGTACAAGATTTCCAGGCACGTGGGAGTCTAGGGGGTTATTTGCTTTTCGCAGCTCCAGTTTAGTTATGTCAACTTTCAATTCTATCTTTGAAAAATATAATTATTAGGCTCTCGTATGGTATTTTTGTATGTGAATATTTGCGTTTCTAGTTTTCAATCATTAAAAGTTAAATCAATATTTGCCAAACAACCCCACTTGTAGGATGTGACTTGTAGGATGAACGTGTCTTAGAGTAGGTTGGCGTTAGATTGGATTAATTTACCGTACTGCTAGAAAATGAACTAATAAATCTAGGAGAATAATTTTTCAGTGTATTTTTTACTCAAGTAAATGCATGCAATGCAATCTAAGTTTATCAAATTTGGTTTTGCAGAACATCCTTGTTTCGGCAACTACAGGGCTCTGGATAGATTGGAAATAAAATATTAAACAACAGTGCTTTACCTCCTCAAAAAAATTGATTTTTTATAAGATTATAATTTTATATTTTTATATTTTGATAATGAATTTTCTCGTTTGTGAAACATTGAATAAGTAACCTTTTTTAATTGTCTCAACTTTCTTACAAAGGAGAACTTAAACCTGCAAAATGACGAACGAGGCAAATGTTTGTAGATTTAAGTTACAAAGAAAGAAAAATAAATGTTTAATAGCAAGTGAATAATAACACTTTAGAATTACAGGTTGATTACAAAAGGTTATAGCTCGTTCACGTCCACTAAGTACAAGTGGTCTTTATCATAAGGGGATCGACTTGAGAGGAACTATTTTCCTCGGGACAGGTTCCACACCGCTACAACTCCCTGACGGTAGACGCGCTGTTGCGGTCACTGAAAGAAATTTGTAATGGGCCAGCCGCTCGCGTCATCTGCAAGCGGCGAGAGAGCCCGCTCTGTTGCCGTGCACGATCCCATAGCTCAGTGCCCAACTATAAATGCCATGAAAAGGACGTACTTTTTGAAAAGTATATACACATCAATTATATATACACATATACTAACACAAACACACACACGTATGTATATATAATTATGTACATACACATAAATTATTAGTCACATATTTGAAGGTGTAATGAAAAAAATAATAGTATGATATAGCAATTCTATTTGAAATTTAATAATTTATTTAACTATAATTAAGTAGGATTAATTTTGTTTTTCAGTCTTGTTGAAATCGAAATTTTCTTTTCTACAGGTATGTTTTGAAGAACAATGCGCTCCCAACCACTTGTCCCGAAGCAGCCGCCCCGCATCTGGCGCGCGCCGCCCCGTCCCCGCCCGCGCCCCCGCCGGTTCCTCCGCCCGCGGCAGGGCGCGGCAACGGCCGCCCGGGAGGCAGGGGAGGGTCATTGTGCGTCTGGGCGGGAGCATCTCCGCGCCACTCGCCTCCAACGTCGGCCCGCCCCGCCCCGCCCCGCCCCGCCCCGCACTTCATCGCCCCCGGGCGCTTAGTGGCGGGGCCGGCGGCGGCCCGGGGGCTGTTCTCGCGCCGCACCTTGGGGGCGCCCAGCCTCTCGGATTTGCGCACTGCGCTCCCGCCGACGGGCGCCACTGGCGACAGCCGTCGCCGCCGCCGCGACGCGACCGGGAGCGGCTACAGTGCGAGTCCTGATCGTGACGCCGAATATTCCACTCACCCGGCCACTCCAAAAGTAACGCACAATTTTTTAAGCATCCAATTTATCGTCCGTTTCTGTGCTTTTTTTACAGTATGTTGTTCCAGTTTTTGAGGAACAAAAAGTCACCTCTACACATTATTTCCGTCTCTTTCTGCTACTTAAGGCCGCTTTGGAACAAGGGCGTGTGTACCCGCACGGTAGAAGTACGGTCTAGTACGTCTGAGCCATTGTTTAGCTGCCCTCACAAGGGAGTCATCATCTCCTGGAACACACCTCGCACAAACCCTTTTTCAACTGCAATTATTTCAACATTCTGCTCACACTCGCTTCTCCTATATCCACATTCATTGGCAGTGCTTTCACGTTACACGTTTGTCGACGCAAATGAGGCTGGGATTGCGCTGCACGTTGTCCTGGGAATGTGAAGAGCAGTCTACCGCTGCGGGGGAGATCTGAGTATACTCTTGCCCTAATTCATCAGATAATCTGTAAGCCCACCGACTGCCAACAACAGCACCATCTCCGTAAACATCTTTAACATTTTACGAACGTTTGTCACTGTCCATTCTTACAGCACAGCATTTTTATCACAACACGCTGCTTGCTACGAACCTAGCCACCTTAAACGAGTGCTACCAGAGCAACACTTGCGGAACAGGTACAACTAAATTTGAATTCAAGCGAAAAGAATAATATTGTACGAAATTTGCAAAATTCATGTTCTTTTCTTTGGGAGAGACCTTCGTACTTAGATTAAATTCTGACCCTGACTGGAAGAGAAGTAGAGCAGCCTGCTTCTCTGGACGGTAGTTTCCCGTGGTTTTCCCCATCAATAACAAACGAATGCTGGTGCAGTAGTCTAACAAGTCACGAACCGTGCGCGATCTTTCCTTCCTTATTCTTGTTCTCTCATTGCCCTTTACAGAAAAGCTAACATTTCGTGCATTACTTTACACACACTACATGTCGAGAGCTTAGAGGAGATACTTGGGGATAATCCCCGCAAGACAACACCCATGTTGGCGCTGGATCTCACATTCTAACACGGGAGAATCATCGCCACATCCCGGCCATAATTTGCGCTATACTCACGGGAGTACTGACTCGTTGATGTGCCTGTAAATTCGCTTTGCGCAAGTGTTGCCCAATGTCTCTCAGGGCCTTGAACTTCGCCTCCTCTTCACGCCGAACACCGAAGCCAAGTCCATAGCATCTAGCCAATTCCTCATCTTTTGACTATTTTACGCATTTGGTGTGGAATATTATTCCATCAACAGCCACATACTAACGAGAGGGAGGTCAATGTTACATATCTACTGAAATTATGTTCCCGCAACAGCGTAAGCATACGTGAATACTGCGATATTTCGAAAGCCAATACTTTCAGCTGCAGATCTATTGCCTGTAAGTTCAAACAAAAGTAAAAATACTATTCGTTAAATATTGTAACCAGAATCAATTGACAAGGAACGCTTAAAAATTGGAGCAGGTCTAATTTTTTTATGAACTCTTTCAATTTTTGAAAATTACAAATTAGAAATAATGCGAGAAAGTATGTACTGTTGTAGAACCACTATTTCCTCCCTTTGTTTTTTGGTAAGATGTTACTGTTTCTTCGATTGGGACTTTTATTATTACACTAACTCCAAATGACAGTTTCCTTTTTCAGCCTGCTTACAAAAGGTCCCCAAGCGTAGTAGCTTTGTGGAAACTTCGTGGTTCTCTTACACCTAGATCTCCTCAATAACACATTGCAATCTTACTTTAGTATCTGTTTATGTAGAGTACAGTTGTGTGTTCGGAACAAGTTGTTGTTGAATTTGAGCAACTTGTGAATGTTGAACTAGTTCTTCAAAAATAGACTGTGTGTCACCGTGAAAAGCATCGCAAGGATAGAGAAAGTTGCCATGTGTCAAAGTCATAATATTTGCATAAAGTTATATATAAACTTGCATAAAGTCATTGTAATATGTTGATAAATACACAAAGCATCAATTCTTAAATATACAAAATTTTCCTTTAATTGTATTGCAGTTTATTCCGGGATTTGTCGTTGACTCACCTCTCATTGGTGTTCTCCCGGGGGCAATAGTACGGATTGTGAATCATTGGGTAGTATTCTTATTATTACCTAATTTCACACAAAAAATGGAATGTACATGTATATATTTTCATAATTTCACACAAAACAGAATGTACTGTTGTTGTGCACATTTCGTTCCTTAAGCAAATTGATAGTAAAAAGGAAGTAATCTCTAAAAGGTTGCATTGTTGAAGAGGGGCAGTATAACAGGAGTCGGACTGCGGTTGTGGGGCTAATATACCAGTTTCAGAAGTGGCCATTGAGGAGGACTTCAACTTGTCTTTTTGCAGGAGTCACATTAGTTACATTTTAAACTAAAAATTAATTTTGAAGGAGGCTAGCAAACGCGTTACTACATGCTATACAAAATTGTTCTGGAATTGGCAGTCATTTGGTACTCTATTACTAGTTGATAATTAGTATTTGCAGTACTATACTGAAAACGCTCAAACAAGACTATCTGTTGTCTTGACGTTAGTTAGTGTCTACCTGAAAAATAAATATTTGCAAGCTCACAAGAAAATACAAAATAATATACACGGAACAAAGTTATATCCAATGCCGCTACAAGCGTACACTTTGCGACACGTTTACGAGCACTCGTATCACACTCCCGTCACGGCTTACAAGTCGCAGTAGGAGGATGTCGCTATAGGCGTCTTTTGGGAAAAAGTGACGCAGCGAGTAATAGTTTGTTCACCTGCTCTTTCGTTCCAAGAACTGAGAAGATAATTGGAGATGATGTTCAACAGATATCGTATTTAGAATTAAAAGAGTTTGTTCAAACTGTCAAGTAAAGAATATAATTTAAGTATGTCATTTATGTAGCTTATAAGAGTTAAGATTAGTTAAGACAATCTTACTGGCAAATAGTAACTACAACCCGTGTTGCATACGCCATCTTAATTTCTCAAAGAAAAGAAGGGCTAACATCAGTCACGTAGGTTTGCATTTTTTCATTCTAATAAGCTGGTTCTTAATGAGTTTAAAAACTTTTTAATGAGTGAATGGCATAATATTTAGCAGGGTAAAAGAAAATATTTTTTTACTGCAAAGGAAGCTAGTAGTAAATAAAGTTCATGATTCATTTCTTTCAGAAAAATTTGTACAAATTAATGAAATTTATAATCACATAATCGGCTTACGACGTGTTTGCGAATATATAATAAAGTTTGGTAAGATGCCTATACAAGTATATTGCGGCTTAATATAGAGAAACGGGTGAGTATTTAAAGGGCAACTAATTGCGAATATCTAAGTGTCAGTCGTATTTCAAAAATCATTACAAATCACGATATTATACTCAACAAGCGCATCTAAATCAATAATTCGTTTGACTATATAATAATGTAACAAAATTACCTCTCAATGCAGTGTGATATATAGTAAACTGATCATGATATGAATTAATTACTGTGAGTTTATAGTATATTATTAGTGCAATTGTGAAGTACGACCTCTACCACATAATCAATAAGCACTACAGCTGTCAGAGGACATTTTAATCACAGAAACAGCACACGCTGAGTGAGTATTACACATATAATCCTAGCATAATACTCAGCAGAGATATTGTGAAAAACATAACAAAGATCTATGTGTTAGGCATCATTCGACATTTCACGCGAGCTAAAATATTGAAAATTCCGGTGATTCTTATGCATCCAAATGCATTCGAAACATCTTGAGAGGCCGGTCCGGATGGCCGAGATGCAGTAGTGCCGTAGCGATCTCTGACCGAAGGATGGCGGGTTCGAATCCCGCCTCGGGTATGGTTGTAGTGTGTTCGTCCTTTCACACCCCTATCATTACCATATCGTGTCATCCTTATAATGACCCTACCGTTACACGCAATAGTGGTCGCTAGTGACCTAGTAGTTAATGCGACCTTAAATAAAAAAAATCTTGAGAGACCTTTGAAGTGATGCGAGGGCGGACACGCACTGCAACGACCGCCCTCACGAGACTGCACCTATTCGCGGCTCGCTGCAGTTGGAGTCCCACATATGCACGCGGTCTACGTAAAGCTGCAAAGCCCCCCACGGTGAAGGACGCAGTAATAAGTAAAGGCAGCGATAATGCTCCGCTGCAAAATGGATGAGGGGCCCGCACCGTTTCCTGCCACCCTCTGCCGTCGCCGCCCTCGTCGCCACCGTCGCTCTGAAAGTGGGCTCGGAGGACGGCCCGAACAAAACGAACAGTCCTTGAAACATAAAAGGAGCAGCTATCAAAACGCATGCTCTCCACTGGTGGTGAAAATTGAGTTTGATATGAAATCGTGTACTTCTTCATACGTTTGGCCCTTTCTGCTTTCAGATTTCTTCAAAACGCATTTAATTTAATGCGTTGAAATGCGTCTGAAGACATCTGAAAGCAGGAGCGTGTAGAGAGTGTTAAACACTACACGATTTCATATCAAACTCAATTTTTTGCACCAGTGTACAATATGTGTTTTGATTAGTTGCTCCTCATACGCGCTCCAGTGGTATCCCTCCTCCTCTCGTGCATAACCCGATCTAGCTACTCTATGTTTCGTTAGAATATTAGATTTCTTACCTTTGTATCCTTTATGCTTCTTTAAAATGATGTTCATTTTACATATCTGCTTATGTAAACAGATATGTAAAGTTAACGTGTATATGATATATATGACCACGTGTATGACAGCATCAGCAGCTTCAGCTTGTATTTCTTCTTAAATTTCCATGTCTTTCTTTCTTGTACCTCCCATTTCCCGGTGCGAAAGTTCCTAGGCTTCTGTACGTTCGGTATCTTAGCAACTAATCAACATGGTAGCGCGCTATCGAATATGTGTCCTATTTTCGTAGTGGTCAATTTAAACGAAAATGTTTGTAAAATCAATGGCATAAGACAAAATTTTATATATCACACATGGATAAATGATAGGGCGCAATAAGATCGTTTAGCATGTATACAGAATCACAGTTTTTTATAGATCAAGTATATTAAAAAACAGTTGCTCTTCTATAACTGCAATACGCGAATAGCAAATATTTCACATCAAACCGCCTCTTCTTTGGAGCCTCACTGTTGCATGGCGTATGTTGTGTCTTATTCAGTACTGCGTATGAGAATTTAATATCAGGGGCGTGAAATATGAGAATAGGAGGAATATCCCAATCAAATATTTGAATTTTAGGCTTAAAATTGGAACAATTTTGGACTTTTCTCAAGTTTCTGAGTTTCAAGGGAAGCATAGACGTCACTTGTGTGGAGGGAGGGGCAGCACATTCTTTTGCAACTTCTGCGCGCATTCGAAATATAGTAATATATTTCGAATGCGTAATATATAATAATATAGTTATCTATAAGTACGAATAAACGTGGTATTCTCTCTCTCTCTCTCTCTCTCTCTCTCTCTCTCTCTCTCTTCTTCTTCTTCTTCTTCTTCTTCTTCTTTTCTTCTCTCTCTCTCTTGCAGTTTATTACGTCCAGGATGAGGTATTCCAGGTCTTAAACCCAGAGAACGCCACTGATGTGCTCATACGTAAAACCTTTTCTCTAATTTTCTAAATAAATACCAAGTGAAAAACTTATTTTCAAAGAGCCATATCTCAATTTCTATTTGTTTTCTTACAAATCAATACATTCTTAAGATGCTTCTGCATCCAGATATTGTGCCCCAAAATTGCGTTTTTCTATGTTATCGGGTAACGGTATCCGAAACTCGTCGAAATGTATCTTGAACAATAAGGCTCAATGTGAATGCTTTCCCTTACTGCAAACTATTTTTTAGAGGTACGGCGCTTTGAAAACAAACTGAAATTTATTGACAGGTATTTTAAAGCAACTATTTTTAGATACTTTATTTTTTTCATCAGTGACTTTGAATATTATGTTTAATTAGATTATTATATTCACGGTTCTTTAGCTATGTGAGGAGTAACAAAACACAAAACGTTGTTATAAAAGTCCGCCATATATTACAATTACGCGCCAGGCTATACAACTTGAGACCAAGTACGTTTAAGGTACAATGATACTTTCCATTTTCTTCCTATCACTCATTAATACGATGCTCCACTTCATTATATTTCTCTTAAGAATCAATTGAAATCATTATTGTATCATGAAGATGCTCGGCCGAGATAGTATTCTTTAACAAATTTTTGTACCATTTGACGGTGTTTTGCTTAAAACATAAAATTAATTAACACGTTTTTATTAATTAAATTCAAATGCAGTAATCTATGTTTCAAGTTCTCAAACAATAAACAAAAACCAGAAATTGAAACTTACAAGGCGGAACATTTTTGTATAAAATAAATCATTGAATTTAAGACAATTTGTTATTTATTTTATTTGAGCCTTCATTGAAACGGAATACACGCAATGTTCAAGCAACATCGACTGGAGGATTACAGAATCAAAGAGCGAAAAATGAGGCCGGCGAGCTGGCCGAAGTCTGCTGAAGGTATGCGCGTTCAGAGAAGCGTTGTCTTCCGAGCGACTTCGAAAACTGTTCCGGAGCCGCTCTGTTTGGGGACGCTTTCTCTCGAGAAGACGCACAGATTCGCTTTGAAACAATGTAGAGGCACGGAAACTAATTTAAAAACATGAGTATATAAATTCTTAAGGAAATAGCAGTAAGCATGTATTACATTTTACGATAAATCCTAGAATTTCGTTATTCACCGACATCTTGTGAAGAACATGTAACGTTTAGACATTTCAAAATACCTTTTATTCTTCTCGTTATACTATAGAATAAACTTCGTAGATTTACAACCTCTGAAAACAAATTAGTGGTAATAATATAAAATAACCATTTTTATTCCTGGATGGGATAATTTTTAATTATTTATTTTAGGTTGCATTACAAATTTAGTCACTATTAAAGTCATTAAGTCACTATTAATTTACATCAGGGCTACATTTTATAAAATGTAACAAACAGAAATACTGAGCGCAATATTTAAAAAATTAGAACATTTAATCAAGACCAGCAATATTAATATATAAAATTGATTTGCAACTTTCAATTAGCACGACTTTGTTACGTGCAAACACCGATATATCAAACAAAAGAACAATCATCATGACGTATCTAAGAAAGATATTTAATCCTACTTAATTCTTAATTTTCGTACCACAACAAGCGTGAAGAGTTTTCTCAAGATAAACTCAGCTCCCTTTTTTCTTGGCTACGCCATTCTCGGCAGTTACTCCACGAAGCAGCTTTCCGGAAATTTGAAGAAACGCCGCTCGCAATCGGACGTCATAGGGCAGCGACGCAGCCCTTTTCTGCGCGGGGGCTGCTTCCTCGGCCCGCGCGAGGGGTCAGCTGCGGGGCCCGCGGCGCGGGGTCGCTGAGAGCAAGCCCGGCCGCACTTCGCGTTGCCCCCCAGCCGATCCGTCGGTGCCCCCTCAGGCCCCCCCGCCCCTCCCCCCAGATGCGGGGGCCGGAGGCCGAGCTTCGTGAAACAATCAATTGCGTTCGAAGCTAGCGCGAACGAGCTCGCAATGCCTCCGCACGCTCGCCTTGCCGTGAAGCCCAAGCCTTAAGTACTGGGGATCATTAATCAGAAATGTAGGGAAGGCAACGTGAATCTGAGACTTAGACTTTCAAAATCTACCTCTGTACTTGACTTCTAGGCTGTCCGGGTGACGCCGCGTCGTTGGCAGAGGGGCCGACGTTTCGCCTGTCATATCGCAGGCATCTTCAGGATAGTGACACCAAAGACGTCCGCGATATGACAGGAGAAACGTCGCCCTCTCTGACAACGACGAGGTATAGAAGTCATGAACTCAAGCCGCGGAAGCCTACGTGTATATCTCTGTACTTCGCAACTCTATGTATATTTATTACCTAAATGCACGTACTGAGGTTCTGAGTTAGCTAACATCACGTACCTGATCAAGGTTAAACGGATTTTAAAAAAATCGAGAAATCACATATTTAAATACATTGCTGATCAAATTACGATAGATGCCCTTCGTTACAATTTTGTAAAAACTCAAATGAGTTTTTCGCCATTCCAGTGAAAATATTCTGAATATGAATGTTTTGGTGCCTCATATATGATTTAGGGATGATTAACCTTAAGATCACAAAGTTTTAAATACTGATAATGCCGCGTGAGACTTCACGATAAGGCTTCACATTTTTACCCTAAACATTTCTCAAAACCATGTTGCGACCTATGTGAGGGATAATACACAATTTTAAAGAAACATATTATCATGAAATGTCTTTATATATCTGCGTCACGTTTTCTGTAATCAATGTTTTTGTATGAAAAATGATAAATTCATCATTGGAATTTGAAATGTTACTATCTACGAAAATCATTCTATTCACTCTATTTTTCTCAGCGCAACCCTGAGTATTCGAGTATTCTGTTTAACAGTTGCATACAAATGCAATATTGGTACACGGAGATCACAATCGGGGAGCCAACAAAGAACCCAAAATACATTACAATATAATAGCCGAGTTCTGTAAGGCGGTAGTGCCGTGGCGATCTCCGACGGAAGGATCGCGGGTTCGTGTTCCACCTCGGGAAAGGATGTGCTTGTGCATGCCTGCATATTTGTGTCGTCCAATCATCATTCAGTATCGTCATCGTTCTATATCCCATCCTTCCATCACTAGCAACTCTTATGGATAGAAACTGGATTCTGCTTGAGAATACTGATTCCCCCAAAAAGGAGGCACATACACTTGCCACGGAAAAAATGTAACTGAGCCTCCGAAACTGTAAGTCCCCCGTCCTAGGTGGATAATTCGCGACCAAAAGAAAAAATGTAGTTGAAGAAAAATCTTAACTATTTCATAAATAGTGTGACATGTATTGAACCATATCCGCATATAATTTTCTGCTAGTTTGAATTCAAACTCTTTTGTTTCTGAGATACGGCAAGGTCGAATATATTTTGAACATTTTTTGTAATTGTGGACCTTTCCGCGAAGACCCAGATAGCCTGTCTATCCAACGTTCACTTCGATTGCACAACTTTTCTCTACATCGATAGATACTAAAATAAGATCGCAACGTGTTTACCGGCAGTCCTGGGTGGAAGAAAACAACGACGTTTTTACGAATCGATTACACATGTTAACGGTTTCCAATTGTTTTGTTCGGTTAAGCGTTGAAAGACAAAACTATCACTTTGGGTGTCGAAATACCCTCATAATAAACGTTCTAAAGGATGAAACAGAAACTCCTTGCTTAAACAAAGATATTGGTGACCGGGGTGAATGTCTAGCCGAGATCGTTAGGGCTAGAGAGCCGCAGCCGCCGCAGCTTGAAGGATCGTGGGTTCGAATCCCGTCTTGGGCGCGGTTACTTGTGTGTTGACTGTGTTGTCCTTACGTGTTCTTTCTACAGTTCCCTTCAGTTCCTGTGACAGTTAAAACCGTCACAGTGGTCGGTTATGACAAATTTGTTAAAAAGCGACATTAAGAAAAAAGATATTTCCTCGCGCTGGCCCCGCCCCGGCTCGGCTTGCGACGGCTCCCGTTCCAGAATTGCGGTGCGGCTGACTGTCCTCGCACGCACAAACCCGGAGTGTTGGCCCCCGCCATTCCCAAGCGTGGTCGTCCGCACGGTGGCCGTTGCATGACTCGGCCTTCTGCGCCGCTGGCCATTGAGATTTCTGAGATTGGGCTAGGGGCGTTTCTTCGGCGCTTTGCTCCCACGCTGTTGAGAGTTAGAGCTTCGATGCCAACTTGTGTGTGAGAGAAATGAGACTGCAAAGTAAATTTTTCGACTACAGGGCTGCAATTTATTTGATGTAAGGAAGGTTTTGTGTGAAAATATATATTTGTTTATGAATAATATTGTTTAAAACAAAATTAGATAAGACGCATTTCGTGCTAGTTATTAATTGAACATCACTTTCGACATTTTTCGAAACATACAAAATGATCGCATTACTCTAACAAAAATGCGTTTATTTCAATTCCTAATAACTATATCAATAATAATACGAGATACAAGTATATTCTTTGTCGACATTTAACGTTTTCATTAAATGATCTTAAATGAAAGTTTTTTCTATATTGTTCTACACGGAGATCATCTACATCAAATTCTACCATATTTGTGACAAAGAGACACTTCCTGGAAAGAAAGCTTTACAGAAATTGTCGCTACTAAATCAGAGTTCTTAAAATATTTTAGTGTCTGAGTAAAATGGAAACTATAAATGCGTGAACATGGAAATATAACTAAAAAATGTTAGCTCACAATTTAAGATTGAAACAATGCCATTCGTTGTTATTACACCTAGTTTACTTATCACCCATCTACTAATATCTGGCCAAATATTAGCAACCAATGCTTCGCCAAGTTTGAACCTATCTCGTTTACTATAATCAGGACAATCAAACCTACGCGGAAGTCGCAAACAAACAATAGAAATTGCGATGTTGCGAAATGACTGCGGAGACAAATAGCACCGACGATTCACACCTTGTGAACATTGCCTTCCTGGTAGGGATTTTCTGTGAAAAGGGTATATTTAATGCAGAAGTATTGTTGAAAGCTTGCAGGAAGGATTTGTTAGAATGTTATTTCATAACACGATGTTCGCTTTTATTCACAATGGCGACGATTTTGTGGAGGCACAAGTTATGAAATTCTTTTGAACTAAATGATTAAAGTAATTTGAACTTGAAAAATATTATTGCAACAGTACCTTTGAGGTTCTTTTATTTGTATTTTGCATTAAAAATTTTGCTGTTTCAGAGTTATTTAAAAAGCCGTAGTTGGCCACTAAGCTTAATATTACAGCAGCTGAATATCGAAGCAGATGTTAAACGTTGGAAGGCTACTTGTTATGATATTAAAACTACCTCCAAAAATATTTAGAATTTACTTTCAACGTTAAAATTGCTATTTATTTACGTTAATTGTAAGAAAAAACATTATATGCCGATATTGAAGAAATTAGAGAGAGCCGTAATATTAATTTGTGAAATCCTTTTTACTCATTTCAGATAATTCCTAGAATTTGTTTTCGCAAAAGTAAGAGGGGTTGTCATAAAATTTAAAATAATGAATTGTCTTTAAAATATGACGTTTTCATGAAGCCAAATATACGAAAGTGGAAAATAACTTTATCATAAAGTTTTTTCTGGCATTGCTCCTAATTCCTAAATAAGATTATCAAATGAAAGTTATACAAGGTAGAACTAAAATTAAACGAGGTGTGATAAGATACATTCCAAAGTTCTTTTGAAGCGACGAAAGTTCTTCTATAGCCTTCAACGGTAAGCTACGTTTACACCTAATCTTCTCCATCTCTGCTGTTCTCTTTGAAATTTCCTTGAGAAGCATTTCATAATGGCTGAACACAAAAGCTACAATGTTTGCGATCGGAAAGAGGCTTTTACAAACTCGACTGAGTTTGAAAGATCACCAGACAATTATTTAGGGAACAATTCATAATATCTTATTTACTAAATATATTTTTCTTAGAGTCCCAATTTAATTCTTATTGAGACAATTATTGATCGATTTTTGCTAAGCAAGAACATATTCTTGCAACTTTGTAGTTAAATATAATAATTATTAAAATGTTTTTACGTATATTATTATAAACCAATAGAAATGTACACAAATATCGTTATTAAAAATGTATGGAAACTTTTCTACACTTGTTGATTTCAATTTGCGTTCTTTTTTTTACTTTGTAGATAATTTATTACAAAACTTCAGCGTTTAACTGTGCATTATGCCTAGACCCAATTACACATCCTACATTATGAATTTATAAGATATCTTTACCAAGCATTTCTCCTATTTGTGCATTACACCGTATTTCTTTTTAACTTTTCTTTATTAATTCCATACATAATCGTCTTTTTATACGCTCCACAAAGTATTTGCTCTCTATTCCGGCTGATATGATCGGATGGAGACCCATTTTCATTCACGACATTCCTTTGTTCCGCAATCGGAATAATTACTTTACGTATTTTACTGTCAGGTGTAATTAGACTTTTGTGAAACCTAAATGAAAAGGAGAAAAAGTTATCTCTTCAGAACATGGGGGAAATTTTATTTTAAACAAGGCTACTTCTAATGCGATTTTACGCATGAAATATATATATTTTTTTTAATTTGACAAACTTACACGTGATATAGTCTTTAAAAAGTATTATTTACGGAATTTAAAAAAATGGAACTTTAGAACAAAACAAAACCTTTTTTAAGTATCCAAAATTCGTAAAGAAATTTCTTCTGTGAAGTTGTTTGCGACATAAATATTTCCATGATACACGTAAATTGAAACCCTAAATTAAGACGCGGAAAGTGGCATCAAATTTCTGAAAACGTGCGAAACTGCCAGAAGGGAGAGAGACCTAGCGGCCTTCCTCGTACTCACGAAAAGCGAAGCGGCGGCGGTGGCGGCGACGGTTCGGGGGTGGCGGCGGCGGCTGGCTGGAGTCAGCGACTGGGCCGCGGGCGGGCTTCTGGTCGCGCTACTAGTACGTCCCGCGCCGTCCGCGCCCGCTCCGCACCCGCGCCGCCCTGCCGCGCGCACGGCAACGCACGCCGCCCCCGCCGCCCCGCGCAAAGCTGCCTGCCGCGCCGAGCGCCTCTGCGCCTGTGCTGCCCCATCCTCAGGCCCCGCACTACCCCCGCGACGGACTGTTTTGCAACTTGTTCTGAGAGGGGATGCATGATTTTGTGGTGCAAATTTTACGTGTTACATACTGCTTGCCCCCACTCTTCACCTCTACCCCTTAATCATCATTCTGCGTTTTTTCACCTGGGTCACATAGAGGAAGCATGATTATGTGGTGCAATTTTCGAGTTTTTGCCTGTTTGCTCCTACCCCTAAACCTCTATTCTCAATCACCATTTTGCTTTTCGTCAGCGGTTTCAAAAAAAAAGAAACCATGATATTGAGGCGCAAATTTTACGTGTTTCGCGCTGTTTGTGCCTTCTTCTTATCTCTTCTTCTCAATCAGCACTTTGCTTTTTCACCAGTTTCAAGTAGATTGGATATAATTTAGTTGTACGAATTTATTGTACCTTCTTAGGCTTGTCTCAATTCCATATTCCCTTTTTTCACTCACTATACTTTTCGTGGAAATAGAGAAAGTATTTTTTGGACAGAATTTCATTACATTTTTTCTTCTTCTCATTTAGCCTTCCTGTCTAGTTAGATAACTATTTCATATAAATATGCTGAAGACTGCACCTCCCAGAAAAGTTTAGTCATCTCTTCACTTCTTTCTAGAGAAATCTTCCACTTTCTCTATACCTCCACCGCTCGTCTTTAACCTTTATTTTTGATCCTCTCTCACCCTACCGTATTTTTACACTACTTTACACTTGGGAAACATGATTACACAGTTCAAATTTGGTATTTATTTTGGCATTTGATTTCAATATTTTTAACCTGGTGAAAACCTTTTTTTAGACATATTGATCTAAAATATATACTAGAATGAATTTTTTATGTATTCTTCTGGTTTTCTGATAGCAGCCCAAGTCAGTTCAGCATCATTTAATTTCCTCTGTCTCTCTTTGCTCTCAATTGATTGTACATATATACTTCTGAAATATTTAATGTTACAATAATGCACCTTGGAAAGGTAAAGTAAGACTTTTGGTTTGACAGTGTATTATTCCCCATCTCGGCTTGTCCTGCTTTCTCTCACCTGCTTCTATTTTTTCTTTGAAGAAAGTTTTGATTGAGTTTTACATTCTCGCGCTTATTTTTTAAGAAGATAAAGAATTGCACGCGGAAAACGACGAATTTTTGACATAAAATCTCTGAATATCGGGTCCTAGTAACGAAAAAGTGAATAAATCTCTATCACGCTGTCCAGTCAGAATCCATGTCTTGTGTGTCCTCTATACCCAAAAATCGATTGACGGCAAAACGTCTGTCCGTCTTTGTCTATGGTTACCTAAACCGTTCAGACGTTTTTCAACAAAATTAATATTTCCTGATCAATCTGAACGAAATATATGCTCTGTGAGTTTGAATGCATCTCATGAATCTTGAACAATTTTCTCCAAAATTTTCTCCATAATCTATATATATCAGCTCTTTAATACAGATGATGTACATTTTTTAATAAAGCGTATGTTTTACGTAATTTGTACGTAAGGTTTATACAATTTTAAGAACAACAAATAACGATATTATTTTTTTAGTTTTTTCTTCCGAATAGAAAAAAGAACGTTTAAAGGGTTGGCGCAGGTCTTATTTTCGTTGAATGCACGGAATTTTTGAAAAATCATACATAAAAATCTTGCGAGAAAGTTTGTGCTGTTTTACCACTTCCAGTTGCAGATTCCCTCATAACTAGTCATGTCTGAATTTTTCTCTCAGAATGGTTGTCATTCTGAGAAGCTGGAAACTATTATTTTGTAGTATTTTATATTCTGTTTTATTAGAATGTCCTCTTGCGCAAATGTTTCCCCGTGATCTGCACTATTTGCATCTGTTCTTCGCCCTTTACCTCTGTCGCCACAGCATTTTTTTAATGCAACCGTGGATTGCGAATGAATTATTTGCATTTATTCAGCATTTGTTAAGTTTAAATGTGAAGATTCTTTACTTTTCTAGAACTCTTAAAGAGAAACACTATTCTTGCAGAGATATATACATAGGCGCTCCATCATTGTCTTTATTCGATTTTCTGCCAGAATATCGTTCATTTTCTCTTTGCATCTTTCTTTATCTGATCAATATTTCAATACCTGGTGATATAATGATTGCAGGCATCTTTACGACTGCGCATTTCTCATCTCCTACTACGAAGTTATCGCCATCTGTAATTTTCCGCCCGCCTTTTGCACACACAACTCGTCTCGTTCTCCCTTGCAATCCCGGATGGCGCATGATCGTCTCTCGGCACTGCTTTCCTCGCCTTTTGTCGGAAATAGTCACCTCTGTGTCCCGTCGCTTGGTGGTCTCGGCGAGGGGAGGGGGTGCGCGTTTAATTCCTGCTTTGGATGTGCAGGTTTCTTTTAGTGCTGTGGAAACGCAGGGCCTATACCATCCAGTAGGTAGCACCTTCAAAAGAACTATTCCCTCCTAGTCTTCTCCCTGCCATGACACGTGTGAGGGAAGAGTGTACGTATGCGACCAGCTGCGTGACATGGCAGTGGGCTCCGAAATGGACATATGCACAATTCACAAAAAAACAACTAAAAGAATATATTGACTAGCTGTGCACGGGCTGCCACCAATCTTTCCTTCCCGCGATAAGGTGCGAGCATCGCCACGGGCTAGCGAGTCACAGAGGCAGGAGGTGCGCTTTCGAGGCAGAGCGGGATTAAGGGGTGCGAGCGATACGTAAGGTTTTCTAGGGGAAAAAGTGACGTAGAAAGGCTTCAAAACTGAAACCAGGAAGTGTCACTTCTTAATCGAGAGGCTACGCTAATGTGAGTAGTAGTCGGTAGTAGACAAGATGTCCAGTGATGATGATTACCTAATGTCCATTCTTCTCTTTCTAAGACTTCGGACAGTTTACTTTTATTAGCAAATTGTTTTCTTCCCTTTTAGTAATCCATATGTATTGCTTCTTAATCTGAATTCAGACGATTATTATCATCAGACTTCATTATCGTTTCAATGCCTTTTTTTATATACATTCCTCTCTTCTGAACTAGTGTAGCACCCAGACCTTCTATTAGTTCGTTTCCTGGCGGCCTTTCATCACCCACCCCAAGAGCCTTCCCGAAGACTTGTGTACGAGCAGACTCTGTGATATTCGACTCTCCCACTCGTCAGATGCTCTTCCGTTGCTACGTCATTCGCGCATCTGCTACAGCTTCTTAGGAAACGAAGCAATATTAACCTTACCCCACGTTACTCGTGCTATTAAAATCTAATGGGAATAGGCGGCAAACCGAAACTTTTACTCCTCTTAGAGTCACTAGTTATTAATCAATAACTACTTGTAACTTTTAAAGAAAGTGCAATAAAAGATGTAAAGATCTTTAAAGATCCAAGATCTCTAAAAGTGAGGAATAGATTGAATTGAGAAAGCCATATCCAGTTTTAAATTAGAGGTGTAGTAAATCATATTTATTGACGTGATTTCTTCTATTCGAGAAAACAAAAATCAAAGAATCTAATGGTGATACAACAGTACAAACTTTCTGGTATTATTTATAACGTTTGCAATTTTCAAAATTCAGAAAGTTCAACGAACATGAGGCCAAGGATATTGTTAAGCTTTCCTTACTCTCAGAAAAAAAATTCAAGCCCTTTTTGAGAAAATACTTCTTTAAAAACTGGCTATACTTCTCGCAAAATTGCAGAACCATTACTCTTACTTTCATAAAATTGTACATGACTTTACTTCGAGATCTTTGAAAAAGAGATTTCATTTTGGGATAATCTCTCTTAACAATATTGTAGTCGTAGGAAGACACCGTAAAAATTGTAACATTTGCAATTTTCGAATATTTAGAGCTTTCAACGAAATGTAGACAGCTCCATTCTTTTAATTTTATTTTGCGCCAAATATAATATAATAAAGCCATTGATCCCAGTGTTGAGCAAAGCTTCTCACAGTAGTGGGGTAACTCAATATCAAATTCGCTTTCAGGTGAACTAACCCAGGAGAGCGTTTTGATGAAGATTATTGTCCACTCTCCATATTGTTGACTACTGTTAACTGTTACCCACTGTCTATTATTGTTGTTGATCATTGCCCATATTTATACTGACGATGTTCATGTTCCCCTTGTTGTCGACTTACCACTGACTGCACCACAATCATTGTTCCCTGTTGACCGCATACATGACCTTATGGCTGCTGAAACCGCTATTGTTATCGTGCTTATTACCTTCACTATGTGTAAGACGTTTACACAAACTTATAATTCTCGCTTTTCTTGACCGCATCTTGCAAGCTAGAGCTCTTATTTCATCGCACCAGCGAGTTCCTTGGCACTTTTCTTTTGACAATTTTTGTGTCCCATATAGGTCGATGAGCCCACACTTTCGGATCCATACGCATTATGTGATCTGTCCATCTCCATTTGATCTTCTTTGCCTCTCTGCATACATCTTTTCATTCCGGTCTCTTGCAGAGATTTTTTATTCTGTCCCTAAGCGTGATCCTTAGCATTTTTATTTCTATTTTTCTTTGCCAAATTTTTATATAATTGTTTGTTTTGGCGTTGTTGTAATGTCTGAGCTCCGTACAGTAAAACTGGTAGTTTACAGGAATCGAATTTTTTGTTCTTTATTTCTTCTTTTTCAAAATAAAATTTAAGTCCCAAAATGTCTTCCAAGTCTTTGAGATTCTAGTTTTTATTTTTTTCTCTTGTGTGTCTTCAAATGACAATGTTTGTTTCAGATGTAAATATTCATTGGCGTATTCAATGTTTAAATCTTTTATTTTCATGGGGGAACATGCAAATGTTCGTTCGTCATTATTTTTATTTTCTTGGCGTTAATTATTAGGTCATTTTTTGACACTCTTGTGATAGTTCATTCAACTTTGTTTCGAGTTCTATGGCTAATTTCGCAAACAATATTATGTGATCTGGAAATCTTAAGTTTCTGAGTTTCTGTCCATCAATATTTAATTCTAATTAGGTATTATTTTTCTAAAGATTTCTCTAGTAGGCATAAAAATAACAGTGGAGAGATGAGTCTTCTTGGCGGACTTCTCTGCTTAGTTCAAACTTTTCCCTGTTTCTTTCTGTTTTTACTGTCGCCCAACTGTCAGAATAAATTCTTCCTATTATTCTGTTTTGCTCGGGACACCTTGATTTGGTAATGCTTACAATATGGGTTAGTGTTCAACAAAATCAAAGGTTTTTGAAAAGTCGATGAGTGACACATATACAGTAAAACTCTTCTGCCTTTTCCAGAATTTGGTTCAGAGTTTGAAGGTGGTCTTCAATTGAGGTGGTTGAAAAGTTTGAACGGCATCCTGCTTGTTCGCTTGGCTGCTTTTCTTCAATTATGTTCTTTAATCTTCTTGTAATGACTTTGGAAAATATTTTGTACTTTTTTTCAATTTTCTCCTCATAAGTATGAAGGGACGATAAAAAATATGGTACTAGTTCAATTTTTGGCAAACTCTCCGTATTTTCGAAAATTTGAAAAAGTTAACAATTCAAAACTAGATAATTGAAGTTAGAGTTTTGTATTATACGAAGTCTGTTGTAAAAAATATCTCTTTAGTGTAGGGCATGTACAATAATTTTTATAAAGCGAGTGAAATTTGCGTAATTTGTGTTTGAAATTTATGCAATTTTTAAACAAATTCTCAGAAATCGTTCAATATTTTTTCAATAAATTTTCTCATATTATTTATCAAGAAATGATAAAAAAGTATGTTTGTCCAAGAGTTCAAACCGTAGATGACGGCGAATTAATAATGAGGGCCGGAGTTCGAATCTCGGTGCAGAAAATAATGATTACTGGCTAAAAAAACTGTATTTTTATCCAGTAGTATAATATTGTGTAACACATAAAAATAATGCAAGAAAGTGTGTGCTATTGTCACACCACCAGTTGTTATAGTATAGGGATCAGAATTATTGGAATTACATCAACAGCGAAACTTTGGTCGTGATAAAGTTTGCGTGGAAATTTTCTTTTAAATTTGCTTGCGTTTCTTTAAACCGTAACTTCCCACACATATCAGGATTAAGATATACGTATGTGTGAATGGCATGTACGTATGTGTGAATGGATGGAAGAAAGAATATGTCATGCATCACTTTTTCAGATTAAACGCTTTTGAGCTAAAACGTGTTTTCTGGTCGCCGTGTTTTCATATTATTTAATGAAATTAAAATGCCTTCGTGCAGCAACAAGATGTGGTACACATTCCATAGAAATATTTCCGATAATCGTAAAGGTTCATATTTCTATGTTGGTAAAAGTGATTTGAATCATAGTATATGTCTTAAATTTATCAACGGATTGGCATATCTGGTTACTCCAAGTACTTATGCCTTGATATTAATGTAGGATTAGGTGCAGTAAAAAGATGCGATACACTTCAACCAAAATTGGAATATTAATATTTACGAATAGTGGAAAGCTTACTGGCGCAGGTGTGACTTATCTTGCTTAAAAAGGCCCAAAGGATGGTTTGGTACGATAGATGTTAATAATTTAATTGTGGCGTAATTTAAAAAAATAAAAACGTGACATTAAATATTGTTAAATACATTTTACGGAATAAATAAATGAACAAATAACAAAAAGATAAAACTAATTTGATTAATTAACTAATTTTAAAAATTAGTAACATTTCCCTTCAATAATATTGTAATTTCCTTTAACACGTTTGAAAGTTTTCTCTCATTGAACTATACCACTTTCATCTCGGGAGGTTCCAAAAAATTTACGACCTGTTTTAACTATTCCCGCATCAGCATATTTGTATGGATGTAGAACGCACATGTACAAAAAGTTAGCACGTAAACGGCTAAAAACTGCCAACTACTCCTTCCATCTTTGGAGCAGTAGTGGCTCGCAAAATTTATGATTATGGGAGACGTAAGGAGGAACTGGCGGGTTAACGATCTTTAAAGAGTTACGCCAGTTCGATGTTGCGGTTAAGTCGTAGTTATACTCAACTAATGGTTCTACAGAATGGCACAGAATTTCTCGTACTAGTTATTTTTCTTACCTGTTCATTCTGTGGTAGGGTCGGTTTTGCCCTATCCTCCTCTGAGCTGACTCCTGTCATCCATTGGCGGCTAAAGATATTTTTTCACGATTTCTCAATTTTTTGGATCCCTAATTGAAATTCGACTTAAAGAATATTATAGAAGAGTAAAAGATAGTCTCATAAGCACATTTTAATTGGAAGGTTTGGCGTCATTTTTAAGAAAATGTTGTTTAGGCGTTTCTGAAAATGCACATTTTGAAGTTCATTATCACCCCAAAATTTCCAGTTTTCGAGAACCTTCATAAGAAGTTATTTCAAGCAACTGTACTCACTAATACGATAATAAATAATAAGTGCCAGTAATGTAAATGCTCATGATTTGAGAGATATTTTAGTTTTGTTATTGTTTTTGAAAAAAATCACAAAAGAATACTTCAATGTTGCATTTATATAGTTTATTTCATTTAGCACTATTCATACAAAAATAATATTTTTTAAAAATTGAAGATGTTTTCGAGAATATTTTATTTGAGCGTTTCTGATAATGCGGAATTTCGAGCTATTTTCACAGAAAACATTTTGAGTTTCTGAGAAACTTTATAAGACGCCGTTTGAAGCACTTATTCTTACAAAAGCCATAATGGATACATATCTCCTGCAGTATAAAATCTCCAGAAAGCGTGTAGAGAAAGAGAGAGAGAGAGAGAGGAGAAAACGTGTAGTTTGGCGACGGATTTCAACAGCAGTTTGGGGAGAATGCTGTTACTTTTGACGATAAGAACTGTACTACTGTTTATTGCAGTTGTCTAATGACAAATGACTATAGCACTTGACGCGCCCGGAAATACGAAATGACTTATCAGTTAAAACCTCAGCCCCATAGAAAAGATCTAGCATTAAATGACGAATCCTTAAAATTCTTCCACTAACACAATATATCTTAAAATAAATTATAGTATTAATATATCCGATGCTCTCTCAAAAACAACTGAAATAATAAGTTTATTACGGAACAAGGGAAAATTAATAATCAAAAAGCGTTACTAATATTCCATAGTATTTCACATGGTGATTACCTCGCTATTCTGGTAGACAAATTATTTATTGCACATTCTAAAACATTTATCATGAATACAGTGTAAAAAGTACCTGAAGCTCTGACAGTTTAGATAGTAAAAGAATAAGAATCAAATATCGATAACTGATAATGTTATGAAAATTATAAAAAGGAATAATTAATAGAAACACTGAAAAATAATTCTGGTAAAGTTTATTCCGTCATTATTTCCGTTTCTATTTGTTACTCGCTAACTTCTGTGTTCGATGTTATCTAACAGCTTTATCTTTAAATATTTCATTTATTACGGTATTATAAACACAACTCGCACACTAATATTGGTTTTTAACATTTTTTTATTATTTTCTCTATATTATTATGTACAGGGTGATTCAGTCCTCGTTGCTAATACGCCAGAGACATCCCATATGTAATGTACAATCTGAATTTGCGAAAACTCTTACTCTTCGTCGTTAATTTTGTAAATAATTAACGTTTAACTTTGGACTTTGTGGTCGTGTAACACAGGCAATGGCGTGAGCGTGCGGCTGCACTTCGAGTTGAGGCTTGCCACTCAGTTGTAACCTCATTGGAAAACTCAGTTATTAGTACTACCTGATCAAACTCGGTAATACTATCTGTTAAGGCCCTGAAGAGAGCGCGAGGCAAAAAGCGCGCGAGGTCAATGCATCACAGTCACTTGGCGAACAATTCACGCAGAGAGATTTCGACTTTTCCATTTCCAGCGGATGCAGCATTTGCGCGGTAGAGACGTACTTCGTTCTGAATTCTCGAGGCATTTCCTGCACGAAGCAAACCAGGAATTTCTGAAACCGTTCTTTGGGCAGATGAAGCGTTTTTTATAAGAATTGGAACAATAATGTGCATAATTTGCATTTGGGTACCGAGAAAAATTCACATGTTGCATTTCGCCTAGCTCACCAAGAGTGAGTCTCTGTAATTGTATGGGTTGACATTGTGGATGAAGTAACCTTCGGTCCTCACTTCTTACTCGAGTGTTTGAGAGGGGTTCAGTATCTGTATTTTATAACTCAGTTACCGCCTACGCTTTTGGAGGACGACCCTTTCAATGTACGGGCACAGATGTAGTTTCAGCATAACGGCGCCTACCTCTCTTATTATCACAGAGATCGGGAATACCTAGATGTGCAATTTTCATATTGGTGGATCGGATGAAGAGCCCCAATAGCACGACCGACTCGGGCTCCGAATTTCAATCTCCTGGATCATTTTTTCTCGGGGTTAATGAAAGACCGCGCTTATGACACTGACGTCGTGTATCTTGATGACCTTCTTCCGCGCTTTGAAAGCGTGGTGGCAGAAATCAAGGACGAACCGGCGGAATCACGTAGGCAGATGCCGCCGATCTTGCGTTCACACAAGGGGAGGTCATTTTGAACCCTTGTAAAGCCCATTGTTACAAGAGGTGAAAATGCGAAATTATGGCTGTAAACGCAGTTAATAAATTATTACAAATAACACTTAAATAATAGTTGTTTCTCTCTCTTTTCATATTGATTACATAATTAGGTAAGAAAAGTATCAGGGAACAATATTTAATGTAGTATTTGGGCTATCTTTATGCAAAAAATGATCATTGACAAACTTTATATTCTTTCAATATTTCAATAGAGTTTACTCTATTGTCTTTCTTGCACACACGAATAACGAATGTGCTCCATCACGAGGACCTGTATGTGCAACGAGGACTGGCTCACTCTGTATTTAATGCTATGTAAGGGTGGGTTGTAATATTGCACAATGTTTCCTACATGCAACCACGACAAGTCGGACCCAGCTACCAAACCAGTGTTCGAAGCAACGAACCTAATATTTTCTCTTTAAACACCAAAAACTGAAATTGTATACATTTCATACAACACATACATCGGATAAATATTGTAACTGCAATACAATTCTCCAAATTTTATTATCATTATTGTCTTGATAGAGAGGGCTTTTGTCTGATAAGGCGCTTCTTCAATGCCTTATCAGAATGAAATATTTCATAGAAATTGTGAAAAGACTGGTGGTTTGCGGAGTACGGTCAGATGGTGTTCGTATGAGAAGTTATGTATTAAAAAACTCTTATAGAAGAGACTGAAGAAATATGAGATATTTACTTTTCCTCCTTATGCTATAGTACAGAGAGGAAATTTATTAGAGTCATCTGGAGAATTGGAGTCGACCTTTCGGTCGTAAAATAAGAGTTTAAGGTTCTTTTGTGCAGTAACTTAAAAAGGTCAGGATTAAGAAAAAATCAGAGTGCTCTAAACGTGATTAAGATTGGTGGCAAGGATACATGCAATTTTGAACCCGAAAATCTGGATGCTTGAATGACATCCCGACTTTGCCCTATCAGATGCCTTTAACCTGAAGCTTAGTAAGTACGTCAGGAATAAGATCTATTTGTACCATCTTGAACTTCATTAATATATTTTAATGTTTGTGGGTACTCTACACGAAGTAAGTATGACGTTTTAAAAATCTTTTGGGAATTGGCTGTACATTATACTTCCTCGTATACATACAAAAATACGGAGTACTAGACGTAGCTTACAGAAAATTATGCAATTCTCCGAAAAATCCATTTCAAGATTTCAACAGAAATGCACGTTTTGGGGTATCCAATATCAGAAAAATATGTTTTTTTCACAAAACGTCCTTCCATTTTTCCTTCAGTCTGTCTATGAACAACACTAGCGACTAAATTATTTGTGTGTTTTTCCCCAAATGAATATTCCCAGATCGATCTTGAATCAATGCTCTTCGATTTTGAAAAACCTTCTTTAATTTTGGGGAAGCTTAACACGAAGCTCTGGGTCTTTTTCAACGTTTTCTCAAAAGTAGTTCAATTTTTTTTAATTACACGAAAGAATAAAATGAAATACATTATTAAAGATGGTGGAGGACGGATTTTCATTATCTCTGGATTTTCAAAAATTATAAAACTTTGAATGTTTTTCGCTGCGTTTCTAACAGTACAATATACAACTACACTTCAAAAGACACCATAAACCCACTTCCCTGTATTATTTTGTATTTTCAAAATTTACACAAATGTATTTGTTGATCTCTCTCTCTCTCTCTCTCTCTCTCTCTCTCTCTCTCTGTCTGTCTCTGTCTCTCTCTCTCCCTCTCGACGTTAATATTTACATCAAAACAAAAATATTTACACATTACGTTCGTATGGAAATCGTGGTATTGCTCTAGATTGGCTATGTTCGTATCTTAAACAATTATCTCAGTAAGTAGAAATACTTTACTGGAATAATGGAACATTATGTACACACCTTTCTGATTCCTTACGAATTGCATGTGGAGTCCCGCAGGGATAGATTTTAATCCCATTCTCTTCCTACTAAACGTAAACGATATGCCCTCAACGATTTGAAACGGAAGAAAAGGGCTTTGCGGATAATTCGAATATTTTTTACAATAAAGATAGCGTAAATAGTACAAGATCAGATATTTCAATTGGATATATTCGAATTGGTTCAATAACAACAAACTAATAATAAATGAAAAGAAAACGGTTTCAATGCAGTTTTCCATTTCAAATAAACAGCTCTGATTTTTAGGTCTTTCAATTCAGTCACACCTCAAATGGAACGTTCATATAAATGAATTGAACACTAAATTAAGTTCTTCATGATACGCTTTCAGAATTTTTTCAAATTCAGTAAGCTTCCGTACTGTTCGTTGTGTATATTTTGCGAATATTCATTATCGCCAGAGATATGGCATAATATTCTGGGGATATACATCTTATAGATCCCAGACTTTTAGATTACAAACACGAATTGTACGAATAATAAGCAAATTCCACCCACGTGATTCTTGTAAGCCTCTCATTAATAACCTATGTATTTCACCATTACCTTGTATCTTGCTATATGAATCAGTGATTATTGTCAAAAATGATTTACTTAAGGCTGGGAGTATATTTTCAGCAAACGCCTATGATTTTAACTACAACACTTGTCGTAATAATCATATTCATCAGGGGATAGTATCAACAGCTCTCTAGAAACAATTCACATACAATACATGTATATTATTGTACATTTGTAATTTTTACAATTGTTTACTACATTTAAAATTGTAGCAGTGTAATTTTAAGGGCGAAAAAATCATTCGTACTCCTTCCTTCGGAAGGGAAGTAAACAGCCTGTAGATTTATTGCATGTAAAAGACGCTCAAGCCTAAATGAAGCCTCTCAATCTCCGATCGCCTGGCTCGTCGCCTGTGCGATGCACCTCCTTTCTCAGCCAGATGGTGAAATGACCGCAGGAGGAAGATAGCCTGAGCCTTGCCGTGGAAAATACGACATAATTGAATTGAATTAAAAAACAACATTGGAATATGATTTCTCCACTTTGTTGTTACCAGGGCCCGGCAATATGAGTAATTGTGTCGAACATTCGCCGTTTCCCGACAATTACAATACTATCCCTTCTTACGAAGTAAGAGCGAGAAAGTAAAATATGTTCGTTTCCGTTTGTAACACACGTGCAAGAAGCAACCGTCACTCTGCTTGAGTAATTGATTCGTGCAACGGCCCGGGGCGCTCCTCACAGCGACTGCGATGCTAATTTGGATCAAGGAAGCGCCTGTGCGATGGGTAACGCCCTGCGACGACGGAAAAGGAAGTGGCAGAAATGGGCTCGCTGCCGTTCGCGCATGTCGTTGCGGCATTGATCTGAAGGTGATGAAAGTATCAAATCTCGGGGCAGGTGAGTTTGCCTCCAAGTTTCCTAAATAAGCTTGATATCCATTCCTGTTTGGAGAATGAGTAATGTGAATGAAAAGAGTTTTATCGAAGGATTTAGGTGTTAAAACTAATCATAATCTGACTTTTCATCAACACGTATTTAATATCACAAGCGATGCATTAAAAAAGCTTTATTATTCGGTAGCCTACACATATCAATGACACTTCAAGTTTGATACTCCTCTTTAATTGTCTTGTACGTACTCAATTATAATTCGCCTCACGTATTTCGTCTTCTTTCTACAAATCCCTAAGTAATCAAGTACCATATTAAAAACATTCAAAAACTATTTTCCAGATATTTATGCTACAAATAGTTCAGGCACTCTGTACATGAAATTTTACATACAATTCTAGTTGACGAATTGAATGTAACTACTCTTCGTATACGAGGAGTTGAGACTGAATAATTGTTATATATATAATAGAAAATGGCCTAACATATAACAGTGAATTACTGTCAGAAGTGTCCTTTAATTTTCGAGGACAATCTTGATGGATTGTCAGTTACTATTCTCCAATAAATCTAATACTTATTCACAAAAACATTCTCCACTTAAGAGTGGAGACTAGAAAGAAGTTTTACGAGCAGAATTAATGTTTATATTTTCAAATACAGTTTCATTTTTAAATAATGGATCATTCGAACAATTCGTTCGATACACGTAATTCCTTTTCCGATTACATGCTTTGTTTTACGAAAGAAGTAAAAAAAAAACACCCGATACTACCCGCAAAACTCTTATGTATTGCTAAGTAGTATCTCAGCAATTATGGTTTCTCCAATTCGAGGAGAGTTGGCGACCTGAAAGAGAGTTTTGTTTAAGCAACAAAAAAGCAAATTCAAGCAATAATAGTTTATTCTACCAAATACATTTTTCTTTTGCAGTGTTGACTAGTTCTCGGCTTAAGGTGCGAACTGCAAATTCGCTAACAATTGTGTTAACCGCTAATTCGCTAACCAGTGTCATGGCGGGTGTCACTGCTATACGTTATAAATGAAGGGATGGAAAGTGTCGATAGACGAAACAACAAGTAGTCCTCTATGAAGTGTTCAAAGTGTGAAGAACTGTGTGTCATAATGGAAGGAGAGCATTCACATTATCTACATAGGCAACCTTTCAGGATTATGTAACGAAAAATGAGAGAGTTCATCTGGTGTGAGGTTGATTTCCTGGACTTTACCCGCCTAAGGACACCGTCAACCTCTCCGGCCCTTTTTTCTCAATATAAAACGTTTTAAACTGGAGGAGAGATGCATTGTATGTTACAATCGCTAAATATACGGGGAAAATCGTGTCGAGTGCAGCGATCAAAATTAGGATACCCTGAATCCTAACCTTACTCAACTAAGGTTAACTTCCACGCCACCCACCCCGACACCCCCAAGAATGAGATATCAGGAAAGAATTTTACCCAGTAATGTAATGAAGTAAAAAGAAAAAATAAATCTGCATGCACATATTATTGATTATTTTTACTTCAGAATAGTATCAGTAAACTTGTTCTGTGAAAGGTACTATTATTTTTATTTCTCTAACCTCAGTAATTATTTTATGTGTCGTTTTTCGTAATTGGCCATTTTTCAATGCTTCACTATTATGCAAAAGAATAAGGTTTGAAAGTGTCATAGAAATACTACAGTTACATCATAGAATTTAAAAATTTCAAATTTCCTATAATTTATTGATTTTCATAAAATTTCAAGGAGCATTGTAAGAATGAAAGTATGATTCTTTAAAAATTCCATTATTTCAATACATCATCAGAATACGTATTTGACAACATTCATTTCGCCATCAACAAATCAAAAAGCATTACCTTTGGTATGTATGTCGCGCAATATTGTACGAAGCAATCAGAAGTGCATATTGACCGATTTTTAAAACTGATTCTCTAATACATATTTGAGGAAAAATTCTAGAGACATGATCCCGGCCTAAAACACATTTAGGAATCTGAGAGTTAAGTAAAGGAAAACATGAGTTCCTGAAAAAAATGTTAATAATAAACAAAACTGAATATTGCAAAAACGTGAGATGAAGGTGATTAATAATATATTCATGGAAAATAGCACTAATGAGAGACTTAGTTTAGCGAATTATAACTTTTAGTACACTTTTGTCAAATGGTTTTGCTAAAAATATGTTTCTCAGAAAGAATTTTTATAGAACATTTTGGGTCATTAAACGTCTTGTAGCTCATCAAATAAATGTGTGAATTTTGCAACCCGAAGAATTTTTAATGTTTAGCTGCAGACAAAATGAGTACTTAACACATGAGATTAACAAATTTTGTGATACACGTGAGATTAATCATTTACTACCTTATTAAAATAGCTATGCGGTAAATGTGTCAAAAAGATAATGGACTGAGTGCTAGAACATAAAATAATACAGACTAAAAAATGTGTTGCTCATACATTTGCATTTTCAGTTCTAATTCCTTATTGTGTCCGTACACCATAGTTCATTTTAACACAAGTTATTTGGAACAAGCAACGTAAACCCGACATAAGACTTATAAATTTTTCTTGAAGCTTTAAGAGATTTGTCGTTTCTTAAAAATATTAAAACACTCTTACGCTCATTTAAGAGCAATTCTCAATTATACTATTATTTAGCCATTGTAGTAATGAATGCATGCACTAAAATGTTAAAAATATGCATTTTATGCATATATGCTTAAAGTATCCAATATATGCGCTTAAAACTAAGAATACACTATAAAGAAAAATGTAGTAAGAATTTGTTAACATTTCTTTATATGTAATCTTCAGTTTACAGTGTAGTACAAAAACTATTAAGCAAAAAAACAACAGCATTGTTACAAGATGCTGAATCTTTCAGGTCAGTTCAATAAGTTCATGCGCACGAATAGTTAAAGAAACTAAATCTATTGAAGCAACAGTCTTATTGAAGACTATGGGAAAAGTTATGTTGGTATTATAGCATTGGCATGGTTTAATTGACTTTGCCCTTCAAAGAGAAATACACGAAAATGTCTGACTTCAATTCACTTCTTCACAACAACCTGTAATATATGCACTTAAATATGCCACATACATTAAAATACGGAGTACAAGAATACAAATCCCTGAAGAGATGATGATGATGAAGAAAACAAATCTTAGAAATACGCTATTATGAAAAATAAAAATGGGGTAGATTTGATTTATTTTTGGTTATAGGTAAAATTACTTACATTTCCTATCGATAAACGCAACCAGTAATAATATGCAATTCTGCGAACTACCCGTCTAAGTAAATAAATCCATATTTATTTCTTGATTTAGGTATTCACATTGAGTAAAACAATAGTTAAAATATTAATAAAGTATTCTAATAATAATAATAACAATAATAATAACATTTTATATATTAAATGTATTTTTACATTTCCGTATACATAGTAGTTAGTATACGTAGTACAGAGAACGTTATGTAACGCTGCAGCAAGAAAAGGCGGTTTTGTGATAGAAAAATTCGCCTTAAAATAGAACTTGCTCTAAACCCAACTTTAAACTTCAAGTTCAGTGCTACAAATCGCACAAATTTTGCCGTAGCAGTTAGATTTCTGATTGGTTGGTTCTTGATATCAAAAATTTGATTGACGGCAAAACGTTCGTCTGTCCGTCTGCCTGTCTGACCGTCCCTCCGTCCGTCTGCGGGTAACGCTAGCGGCCAAACCGTTCAGCCGATTTTCTCCAAAATTGATATTCCCTGATTGATCTGAACGAACTGGAGGTTTTGGGAGTTTCTAGCGGATATTTTGATTGCCGATAGTTTTTATACATGAATCGAGCATTTAATAAGCGATTTAATTATTAAGATAAGCATGAGTAAATTTATATTTCCCTACGAGCTCTTCACCTAACTTCGCGGCCACGACCCACCTCTGATTTTCTACAAAAGCAATCAACCATATTGTCGTCTTAGCACTGAAATATAGCACTGGTCACGCAGTGCATTGCGTTCTACCGGCGGTGACCTGCATTACAAAGGTATGTGGAGGCGCTGGTGTCGCCTACGCGACCTCAGCGCTTTGCGTCCATTCGCCGCACTACGTGAAGTCTCGGATCACGTACGCGCTCGCAAAATCACAACATTCAATAACTAGCAATATTCCTTTCTCGAAAAGAAAATTGAAATGCAGCAGAGAAAAGTGTCACTTTTTTGTCAGAAAATAATTAAGAGGTTTCCTGATGCAGAAAAATACACTTTTTTGTACCAAATATATTTAGAGCTTATATCCAAAATCACATATCTCTATTTCTTTTTGTTTTCTAGTGTAATTTTCTTGCTGCCAAGTTTTGTGTTCAAAAATCGCGTGCCTCGTATGTTGAATGGTATCCGAATACTCTAGAGTCTATCTTGAACTGTAAGGTTGAATATGAATGCGTCCCTTACTGAAAAATTGTATTTCTGGAAGATACGTTACTGTGGAAATAAGCTATTCCTTTTCTATTGAAGTAGATTTCTTTGTCGTATACATAGTATAGTGAAAATTATCATTATGTGGACTTTGATATTGACAAAGTGTTGGGAGTTCTCATAGTGAAAAAGAGATGTTTTACTTTCTCGGTACTTCTTACGTAGTATATAGAAAGTATTGTTAATACTGCGGGAGGAATCGACGCAACACAAAAACGCGTATTGCCAGGCCTTGGTATCGAAAAAGTGGTAATAAATTGAACTTAGAACTAACAAATACACTTCTTTACTCTATGAAGTTTTGTTCACTGATATTGGTATTGAAACATTTAAAATTTACTTCAATGTAGTAAGGGTAGACTTGTGTGAAATTATTTTGGCTTTCTTGTTATATGTGCTAGAAATACTTTTTTTAAAATTCATTCTCGCTTGGCCATTGGCCCTCTGCAGCCGCATAAGATAAATACATTAATATTATTAATATACAAGTATCATTAGAGACATTATAAACAGAAATTTAGTTTTAGATATAATACAATACAGTGGTTACATACAGTAGTTTATAATGGGGAAAGACGCATCAGTTTATGTCTACGGGGGATCAAAAATTCTCTTGGTAACTTTGTTTTTAATCGTTTGCGATGAGAATTTTGCTTACATATGTAAAAGTGAATAGCTGAAGGGATCTTTAATATTTTGGAATAGAATTTTACGGATAAGAAGGTGAAATGGATGGGGATTGATGTAATGCCAAGTTCATTATATAACTGGGTTTTCGTAATGTACCAAGGTGCGTTTGTGATGCTGAGTAGAAATCTATTTTGAATAATGTGGATTTTGATGGAAAAAATGTGAAATCAAGATTTACCAGAATTATGAAGAAACTGAAGGACCGAGTCTACTCACATTCTTCAAAAGAATCGCCCGACAACGATGAATTAACAAGAGAAGATCTGCACACATGAAGATGAGAATTCTACAATGAAATTTGAACGGTTTTCTCACTAAATATGAATTTCTTCAGAATTTTCTATAAGACGATAACTACGGCGTACTGTGCATCCAGGAAACCAATTTAAAATATCAAGACCATTTTGATGAAAAAGGTTATCAGGTTATTTTTTTATAAAAACAGAGTGGTCTGTGCAAATGACAGAGGAATTGCAATCTACGTACATAAGTCGATCAAGTGTAGTGAATGCGCCATTACATGTGACCTAGAAGTATGTGTGATACAGCTGCAAATTGGCGGTAGTATTTTTCACCTGTGTAATACATACGTTCCAAATGCATTTCAACTAGAATCTCGCCACCTAGACAATTTATACTCACAAATATCCGGCTGGGTACTGATAGTCGATGATTTTAATAGTCACAACGTGATTTGTGAATCAGACAGAACAGAAGAGGGAAAATTGTCGGTGAATTTGTGAATAATGAAGACCTAATGGTCATGAATGACTGCATGAAATCTACATACTTCAACGCGGGTAGCGGCAACTCAACTTGCATCGACCTAAGCATCTGCACTCCAACTTTGGCATGATACCTGAAATAGAAAGTGATGGAGGACCATCACAACAGTGATCATTACCCCATAACATTGATATATGAGAACTCGATTACCCCTGAGGACATCTATATGCCCAGATGGATATTTAAAAAGGCCAACTGGAAGTCGTACCAAGACATTGTCACAGCTAAAGTTCAGAAACTTAAGAAATTAAACATCGACGATTTAGTACAAATAAACGACATTCTGAGCAATTTCACAAACCTTATATTGTCTACAGCCTAAGGTGACTATACCCAAAAGAAAAAATACTAAAAGTAAAAAGAAATTACCTTGGTTGACGAAGGAATGTGAAGAAGTGGAATAAGAATTACAAGCACTGGTTTAATGAATTCAAGAAACATAAAACAAATGAAAGCAAATTAAAGTTTAAGACAGCACGAGCCAAGGCAAGAAGAATCATAAAAGAATCTATGAGGAGTTGCTGGAATGATTACATATCATCCTTAAACAATAAACTGAACTATTCGGAGGCTTGGAAGAAAATAAACGTCATCTATGGAAAATCCAAAACAAATTACCTGAGAGATCTCCCCAAAACCTGTAAGTAGAATGAGATGAAAAATATGATTCAATACAACTGAATACACCCATTACGCACCGAGAACTTAAGATCAATATACGTCAACTTAAAGACACCAGCGCCGATCCCGACGGAATATGTAATATATTTATCCGAATGCTCCCTGAAGATGCTATCAATATTCTTCTTGAGATTTACAATTATTTATATTTAAACAATGTCTTCTCACAAAAATGATCAGAAGCTGTTATTGTTCCAGTTCACAAATCTAGCAACGACACATTTTAATAGACAGCTACAGGCCTATTGTCCTAACTTGTTGTCTGTGTAAATTACTTGAGAAGGTAGTGAATCATAGACTTAAATGGTATCTAGAGATACATCAGCTGATATCGTCCCATCAAAGTGGTTTTCGCAAGAACCGATCCGCCATAGACACCATTGCAATAATCGAGAACAGCATCGCCAGTAAACAGATGGATTCGCCAGTAATATGTTCACATTGGTACTAAGTCTTGACATCGAAAAGGCGTATGAGATGGCGCCGACGTATTATGGACACAATAACGAATCATGGGGTTAAGATAAGTTAAGCTAAGTTCGTTCATAACTTCATTAAAGAACGGTATATTAATTTCAGATTAAGAGAATCCATATCAGAGGGATACATGCTGAAAATGGACTACCGCAGGGCTCTGTTCTTGGTGTGACCTTGTTTCTGTTGATAATAAATGAACTTCAGACTAAACTCAAACCACTTGCGCTAGTTAACATGTACGCGGATGACTGTAATATATGCGTCACTGGTAAACATCTGTTTTCTGTAGCAGTTATAGTGCAAAATATCTTAGACACCATCCTTGCATTCTCCACTGATGTTGGCCAAAAAGTCTCCAAGACGAAATTCACATTCATCATTTTCTCCATGAAACGATCCACTGAGAATATCCCATCCCTGAACCTGGGTGATCATAAGATTAAACAATGTAAAACTTTAAATATCTTAAGTCTGGCCCTTGAAAGAATATTCTGGATAGCTCTTATTGAAAACCTGAAAGTGCAATGCACCCAAAGGCTAAATCGTGTGAAAATCATAAGCCACTCATCGCGTGGGGCCTATTATACAGAACTTAGAAGAGCGTACCAGGCATTGATCAGGGTTAAAATGGATTACGGCAGCATATTCTACGATGCTGCTAATACGAATATTAAATGAATACTTGATCCTATCAATAACACTGGTGCCAGACTTATATGCGGAGCATACAGAACAAGTTCGGTGATAAGCATGCTACCGGAAGTTACTTTACCACCTATGGATAAAAGAAGAAGAAATCTAGTCGTAGGATATGTAATCAAAGTTACTGAAAACTGTGGCAACCCTATGAAAAAATACAAACTTACATACAGACACAGAAAGAAACTACGCTTCAAAAAGAAACAACCAAAACCAATTGCTATGCGGGCTCTACAAATACTAAGCACAATATCAGAAACCATTCCACCGCTTAAACCTATCAGTATAACTGACTATGCAGCATGGATTATGCAGAACATTAAAGCGAAGAGCTGATAAACAATGTTAAGATGTCGAAAACTCACAATCAAGATATAATATAAGAGCCAGAATAGGAGAAGAAATTTCCAAATATCAAAACTACAACAAAGTATACACAGATCGCTCGAAGAGGAGCGACTTGGTGGGATGTGCCGCTGTAACGACAACAAGAGTAGTCTCAAGCAAACTGCCCGACAAGTACTCAGTTTTGCCCAGCGAGCTATACGCAATCATCATCGCACTAGACTACAATCTAGAAGACATTGAACGCAAATTTCTAATAGTAGCAGAGTCCAAATTAGCTCTGTCGGCTATTGGAAATGCCTTTTACTTTGGAAATCCGTTAGCCTTAGACATTGTTAGTTTGATAAGGAACTCTAACATTAAGGGTAAAAATATTGCTTTTGGATGGATCCCGGCTCATGTGGGTGTCATCGAGAATGAGCTGGCAGACAGATTTGCAAAAGATGCGTCACAACTTGATGAAAGAAAGCAACCTTCCCTTAATACTACAGGGCTACCACGTCAGCATCAAGAGTAAACTACAAGAATTGGGCAGACAACAGTGAAACAATAACGCTCGCTGCAAATTAAGAAGTTTATGCGAATACGATGATATTAATTCAGCCACATCCTTCTGCAGAACTAACCAGGTTGTATTAACTAAATGCAGAATAGTTCACGCCAAGCTCACACATGTCCATCTGATCACCGGCAAAGCGGCTGTTGTGTGTAATGTGTGTAATATTTCTATGTATATTAATAATTTATTTCTATGCCCCAGGTTTGAGGCCGACTGGGCGAGACATGGTGTCAATAACGGCATGGAAAAAGTACTAAACGACAAAGAACAATGCAGTCGGCTTCTCAATTTTTTGAAAGGCATTAACATTTGTAGTGATATATAAAAAATGTGTATAAACTTGTCAATATTGTGATATGAACTTTCCCTCCCTACGTGTCATAATGCACCATGTATAAAATAATGTTATTGTGTAGATATCGCTAATAACCTTTGTAGTTCATGCAACATAAATAAATAAACAAGCAAACAAACAAATGTTCTCTCTACACCGTAGCGAGAAAGTGAAGAGAGTACTTTAGAGAGGAGCTAAAAAATATTTCGTTTTTGTTTTCAATTAGCAAGTACGCCTAGGCAGAACACATAAGTTTGGCAAGATACATATTCTTTTGAAAATTATACTAATAGGATTCAATTGATTATTTAGTGTTTCCAGGCGTGACATCTGCTACTACCGTTCGTCCCGTAAGTTTAGATGGAAGAGATGCAATTTTTAATTTTTTATACATTATTTTTCTCAAAAATGCCTTTAATTTTTTATTTTTTCCCTACTGTCTAGCAAAAGATTGTAAAAATATTATGCTTGTTTAGTATTCAGAACACTGTTTTTTCGAAAATTGCAAAAAACTTTTCAAAACTACTAAATTTAAAAAATGTTTGCCTTAACAAAATTTGTTCTAAAAAATCAGTTCATTAAAAAAAGATCAAGAATTTTTTTGAAAAAACGAGCAGTTTCCCGTAATGTTGTTTGAAATACATGCAATTTTTTAAAAAATTCAAAAATCATTCGACATTTTTTCTTATTTTTCCTCATATAGCACCAGGAACGGTTAAAAGAATGGCGCAGGCCTCATTATTGTTGAATTTTCTGTAGTTCTGAATATTGCAAATTTATAAATAACATGAGAAAGTAAAAGCTGTTAAAGTACCACTAGTTTCTGAGGGTATACAAAATTTGTCAAGATGGATCCACTACGTTGAAAAGCATGGTAAATATGTTGTAGGATGATATCGTTGCACACTTTGTATTTTTGTAATAAATTGTAAAAAAAATGTGCAGATACTAATTTACGAACTCCCATAAAATAAAGCTGGAAATGAATAATGAATAAAATATTAAAATTAATGTGTGTTTAAATATTGAATATCGTTTTAATTATTGGCTGCTAAATACTGGTGGTCTTTTAAAAATCCTTAAACATCCTTAAAAATCACAAATTATGCAGACGTTGAATGCACTTTTTAATATTAATTATCAGTGAATATTTGCCTCTGGCATTTACCGCGCCCAAAGACTGTCGTGAGTTTCCGATTAGTGTTGTGTCTCCCGGACAAACATTGGCGGTGCACCTCGGTTCACCTCGGTTCTCGTACTCGTTGGCGTTGCAGGGCGCAAACGACCTCGGCCGGCGCTTGATGACGGCGAAGACCCACGAAGTGCCTGAGCAATCACGACCCCCCCCCCGCCCGGGGACACCACTGGGGCAGTTAACGACAGCCAGGCGCTTCGGCCTCCCCCACGGCGAGATGCCCGGCCTAACCCGAGGCGAGGGGGGGAGGTACCCCACAGTTCGTTTCAGAGAAAATGTGAGAAACAAATTTACGGCTCGTTTAATACGGGTAGATCTTGAGCCTTCTGATAAATGACTTTCATTCCTTTCTGGTAACAACATCTGGTAAAGGTGAATTATATTTAACATATGTGGAGGTTGATTTCTGATGTAATGTAATTATTAACGTTGTGAGAGACAAGTAAAAAAATGTTTTTGCAATATTTGAAAAAAACAAAAGAATATATCAATTTGGGGTTTATGACATCTTATAGACTGCATTTAGCACTATACCCACCAAAAGTTTAAAGAAAACATTGGAAGCCATTTTGGAAAAAATGTTTTTTGTAATTTTTTTATAATGTCACAAATTTCTTGCAATATTGCGCGAAAACTACTAAAATTTTCAAAAAACTGTACATGACCTTAATGAAAGGTCTCACTAGGGAGAAGAAATTTTATTGATGGAAAAACTTCCATCGTTAATTCTGTAGTTGTTGGATGACCGCGAAAAAATGCAAACTTTTGCAATTTTCGAAAATTCAGAGTTAACCATGAAAATTGAACTTATGACACCTTAATAAGTGTATTTTACTATATTCTTAGAAGAACTTTAAAGAAAAAAATTAGAACACTTTTTTAGAAAATTTTGCAAATGTGCCATGGGTTTCATGTAAAGTGCCCCCAAAAACTAATGAATGATTTTCAAAATCGCAGAGCTTCGGCTCTGCCCAAATCATCAGGGGTTTGTTCAATTTCCGAAAAAAATCGTACGCATGGTTTAGCACGCATCGAACGCGTGGTTACAGACAGAAAGGCAGACGGACGGACGTTTGGAGAATAACCACTTTTTAGGGATCAGGGGACCCCAAAACGTGTATTTACGTTGAAATCTTAAAATCGATTTTCCACAACATTCTTCCCCTGTACTACGTATGTTTTTCAACATATGTATATGGGGAAGTATACTAGTGGTGCTACACAATGGCACAGGCTTTCCCGTGTTAGTTTTCTATTTTCTTTGGTCTCGAATAGCTATATATTTTTTTTTGGTAACTAACTTGCCATATACTTTTACCAATTGTCTTCTATCGTCGCTCAAAATATATTTTTTTAAATTTTCTTAATTTTTCGATTTCCTAATAGTAGAACGGAATTATTATTTCAAAAATATTATAAAACAATAAAATTTCGTCATTGATAGCAATTTTATTTGAAACACTGAGCCGTTTTCAAGAAAATGGCGCTTAAGCCTTACCGTAAATTAGAAATTTGAATCTTTTTTCAAAGAAAATTTATGAGTTTTCGAAAGCCTTCATTCACAGATATTTGAAGTACTTTGACTCACAAATACAACAGTATTTACAATTTCCTGAAAATAAACATATGAACGGCGTGAAAGATCTAATAAAAAATTACATTAGTGAAATTTTTTAAAAAACAAAAAGAATACCTCGAAATGAACTTTACTCCATTATAAACAGTGCAATTGGCACTATCCATTCAAAAAGTTTTAAGAAAACATTTAAAGCAGTTTTTGAGAAAATGGCGTTTGGGCGTTTCTGAAATTGCGAAATTTTGAGCTAGCTGCGACAGAAAACGATTGACTATTTGAGAACCTTTATCAGACGTTATTTAAAGCACATATTCTCATAAATATAAGGATGTGCACAAATTGCCGCTAACATTAAGAACATGAGAGATAAGTAAAAAAGATTACTTTTTGTAATTTTTGAAATAAAACAAAAGCTTAGAGCAAACTGATGTTTATGTCATCCTAGAATGTACTTAACACACTCCCTACCAAAAGTTTAAAGGAAAAATTTGGAGCAATTTTTGAGAAAATCTTGTTCTTGAATTTTTTTAAGAAATTGCTCGATATATTGCGCAAAAACTACTTCAATTTTCAAAAAATGTGCAAGAACTTAATAAATGAGCCACTATGGAGAGAAAAAATGCATTTGATGGAATAATTTCTATCTGCAATTTTGGAGTGATTCAAAAATTCTTAAATAAAATTCACTGCTTTTAAAATTTAAAGTTAACCATGAAAATCAGACATATGCGACCTTAAAAAGTGTATTTTCCTCTCATCTTACCAGAAATTTAAAAACAAATTTGGAGACAATTTTGAGAATTTTTTTAATTTCCCAGGGTCTTCAGGTACTGCCATGTACAGTACTTCAAAAAACTAAACAATGATTTTGAAAATCGCAGAACGTTCGCTCAGGCCAAATGAATAGGGGTTCCTTTAATTTAGAAAAAAAAATCTGCGCATGGTTTAGGCATGAAAATGTTCATATACACCAGACAGACGGACAGTCGGACATTTTGAAAAAAAAACAACACTTCAAAAGTTGCAAAAAATTGTTATTATATGGATTCATCAAAATGTTTCTTTTGAACACTCGTACAACACGATTACTAAATCATAACGACTAAGTTAACGGCGTACATTCTAGCGCTGTGACGAATCTCATACATATTCTAATATTATCTATCGTAAAACGTTCTACCTCTTTTTATCAGATAAACACTTCCATCTCATCTAACCTCTCTCATTTTTTCTATTTTTCCCCTTTATCTTTTCTCGGATCACTAATCCTCGCTCACGTTGATTTCTTTCTCTCTTCCTTTTCAATTTCAGCCTGTTGCTTATCTACCTTTTCTCTAATTTTACTAATTTTAATACTATTATCTTAGTATATAACTATAATAAATTCACCTGTTTCATACAAAAATACCTTCCTTGATTTTATTTTTACTTTTACATTTATCCTTATATCAAATAATTTGTGTACTCCAATACCTAGCTACTGTCTTTGTAATCTACTCGTACAATCACTCTTTCAATCACCCGTCAACCCATAAATTACTTTTTTACAGTACATACATGTGTGGATACCTTTGATTTCAGTACATGTTTGTGCATTTGCAGCGATTCACGTATGTGAAGTGTATGTATCCAGAAGTGCATGTATTCACAAGTGGACGTATTCAAAATATTATAAATCGAATGTGTCTAAAATACATCTAGACGAGCTACATTTATTATTATCGTTATTACTCAAGCGGTAGTAGGTTAGTAGGGGTTGCAAAAACTTACTTTATGAGTTTGCACTGGGCAGTTGGTAAATCCTGAAATCTGTGGTATCCCTGTTTGTTCTGAATATTTGTAATGGAGGGTTACAACTTCTGAACACACTACCTCTCTGTTTGATTTGGCCATGATTGTCAGTTTTTTTCTAAATGTGTTACTGATTTGCAATTTTTCTGTTTCAGTATATTATTTCTTACAACCTTCACCATTTGTTAAAATATAATATTTAATTAAAAATATTTCCATTTTTACTTTCTCGCGCTTAAGAAGGAACTTCTTAGGAAGAGAGAGTTACGTAATTTTGCGCCATAAACGGTGAATTTTCGTCAAAATACTCTGATTCCAGGGCCATTGTCACGAAAATGTGGATAAATCTAGTTATTAAATTTAGAAAAAAATTATCTAACATGTGGTGTAGCCAGAATCCCTGTTTTAGGGGTACTTTATACCGAAAAATCGATTGACGGCAAAACGTTCCTCCCGCCGTCTGGCTGTGAACAACGCTAGCGGCCAACGCATTCAGCCGATTTTCTCCAAAAATGATATTTCCCCATTGTGGCTGATGTCGAGGTTCTCTGAATTTGAAACCGATATTTTAGTTACGAGAAGTGCCTGAGATATTTTCAAAATTTTCAAAAAAATGGCGCCATAGATTTTGATTAAATTTTGTTTTGGACAGTCTGAATAACGTTTGAGAGAATGGCGCAGATCTCATGTTGGTTGATGACTTTAATTTTTTTTAATTGAAAAAATTCAAACTTTTTTTGGCGTCTTTCTACAACTAAAATACTAAAGAACTATATTTTGAAATAAGGTCTGTTTAATTCCGAAAATTTGAGTATTTTTCGTGTAAAGCGTGTGTTTGCGTGAAATATAGGCCATTTTGAATATTTGTTTAAATATTTTTTCTCAGAAATGGCTTCATCATAGACCGGAAGCCAGCAAGAATGTCCACCTTTAATAGCTAATAGCTAAAACTTTTTGAGAAGTTAGCCAGTGTTAAGAGGAACAGGGAATCGCAGTCTGTCGGTATCGGCGTAGCGCTGCACAATTGTTGAATGGATCGAAAAAACAATGCTATCGGAGAAATGAGAACCCAACTAATTCTTGTTGTAATGTTTCAAATGAGTTTTACAAAAAAATAATTCGGAGAGAAATTGATCGGTGTAAATAATATTTCATAACCATTACTAATTGCGAGAAAGTACTTGCTGTTTTAGCACCTCTAGACTCCTTGTGTATTGTATGCTCTGTAGTTGCTTACTTCTATTTTGTTCTTGACAGAGTGTTGTATCTCGGACATATGCCACCATCCTGGGATTAGTCCCTTGCTTAAGGCACAAAGCCGGGATGGTCTCTTACTTGCAGTCCCAGTATTAATGTAGTATAAATCGTTGCCTTACGGGTGAGAGATATTGGGCTAGGTATTCATGTTTGGAGGATATACTAAATTGTAAATATTTCCTAACTTTTGAAAATTTCTAGTTTTCAAGTTTTGTATATATTTTAAATTGGAAACATTTCCTAAATGGAAATTATCATGTCCACTTCTTTCAATTTTCTATATTTTAAATGATAAATTTAAAAATCGCATAGATATGTAATACTTTTTGTGTTATTATTATTGTTATTAAATATATATATATACAGTATATATATATATATATATATATATATGTATATATATATATATATATATATATATATATATATATATATATATATATATACATATACTCATTTTACCGCAATTTTTCGATGTATTCTGTTTCTCTCAAGGCTTGAGCTTTTGACTCAATGTGCTTTTTGCTTGGAAGCTCTGACGAGATGCCCCCTTTCTAGTTTGTGTTAAGGGGAATTTAAAAAATTGTAGTCAATAGTTTACCTAATAGCATTTATTTGCAGACCACTGATTTTAACGCTTTATTTTCAACCCTCTTCTCCTTATAAGAGGATTGAAAATTAAGCATTACATCCAATAAACGTTAAACTCCATATTTCTCAGTCATACATAGGTAATTCCACTATATTTGAGTAAAATCTCGTAGTTTCTTTAAGGTAATTCCTTGATATTTTTCTGATTAATTTTAAATCCACTTCCAACTTCAAGTTAATAAATGTAATCTCACAAATACTGTGAGTGTGTTCCTTTTTTTAAACACCTCAGCTCTCGTTTTCACTCCTGTCACATACGTGAGAAACCCTTTCTCCCAGAGCGTATGTGTTTTCATTGAATGACCTTATTATCGTATAAATTTTTGAAAGTGGTCAGGTGGAATAGCAGGTCCGATAGACTAAGCCTCGCCACAAAAGTTGACATTTATTTATCTCATGTTGTATTTGTTGTAACTGACAATGTAATTTGTCGCTAGGAAACACGACTATTTCTTCCCAAAATAGTTATTCAGAAAAAATTGGGGTTTTACGCAATTCTTCTGATTATTTGTTATTAAAATCAATACGTGTGACCAAAAATTATAAAAGTTAAAAGTCAAGTGCTGAAATCGTCTCGGCAATATGTACTACGTTACCAATTTAAAATTATTCGTGTTAAATTATTTCGCGGAGAGAAGGTTAAGATGACTTTTCAAACCAGTGGAAGAAACAACAAGTTTTGGTCATGGAATTCATCTTACTCAAAGACAAATAAGTTTTTGTATTGTTGAATGAAGATTATTTTGAAGCTAATATGAAAAATAAATTTGGCGGCGACGATGCGAATAGATAGCGTATTGAACTGTTATCCCCAAGATGGCGGATTCAAACCCGATCGACGCCGTAGATTTTTAAGGGCAAAAAAATTCTTGGTACGCTTTCCTTCGGAGAGGAAGTCCCATGTGCGTAGATTTACTTGCATGTAAAAGATCCTCAAGCCTCTGAGCTAAATTCAAATCGCCTGTTTCTCGCCCAAGAAATACCCCCTTTCTTTGCTAGTGAAAGGAACGTAGCGAAATTTGCGAAGTCAGACGAAAGAGCGAGCCTGATGGGCCCAGTCTCACCACGTAAAATAAAGGCATTAATTCAATTCAACAATATGTGAAATTTAGAAAACATCAAGTAAAATCAGTAAAATCAAGATTCAACCTAAAACAGTTGCAGAAATAGCCTCCAGATTTCCTCGATGTCAATGGAACGTAGAATATTTCTTCATATAAAAAGTCTTTTCATATTTCGTGTTTTGAAAATTTTCCGATGACATTCCAGAATGCTTAATATAGAATGAGAATTGCAATGCAGATACCTTTAGTAACAGGAAAAAGGAAGCTGGAGAGCCTGATACCCTGAATGAAATGCTCGTAGTTAATGAAACATCCAGTCTCCTTTGATAGTATTATACAAGACTATTTTCAAAACTAAACTAATCCACTGAAATATTATTGTATTCTAACGTATTCCAGGATTATTGAATTCTCAATCTATTTCTTCAAACACCCTTATTTCCATACTTTAACAAACAATTTTCCAAATGTTTCGTTGGCTGCACAAAATTGCACTGTGTGTATAACTACGTGCCAATGTGTATAACTGCTCGGAGCAGCTTGGAGCTGCCTAATTGGTTTCTCCTAGTAATACTAAGCAACAGCAGGAGGAGGACCTTAAACAAATGAACAACGATCGGTGCGCAATTTTCTCTTTTACATCCTTGTCGTTTGGTTGGTAGATTGTTAGTGATTCCGGGCGCGCAAATTACTAATATCGTTAGTCCCGTAAGTGTAGTTTCCTCGAGAGGCGGCGCTGATCCCCCCCGCTGGATGGCCATATCTGGCGCCAACCTACATTCGGCTAGCGGCTTATCCCCTCAGCCATGTATCTCCCACCAGCGGGGCACCGCCCCAGAAGAGAGAAACTCTAAGCTCCCGACCGGTCTCCCTATATGTGTGGTCGTGACGTGCATGTTAGGGTAAGTGTGTGGGAGGGCTGAGGGTAGAACAAGCAAGAGAATGGAAAGATCGCATGCGATCCGTGGCCCGTTTGTTAGAATACTACTCTGGCATTCGCCTGGTGTTGATCGGAGAAACCACGGAAAATTATCGATCAGAGCAGCCGGCCTCTAGAATTGTCTTTCAAACAGCGAATGAATTCGACTTAGCTGACAAGCTAGTGTCGCAAAACTTACCACTGTCAGGACTCGAACCTAGGACCTCCCGGTCAGAGGGACTGCAGTGGAAACCACCTCCTTGTCCTATCTTCTTCTCTGACAAAGACAACACATGCACTACACCACCACACAAGTTGCAAGACCAACCAGCAGTTTAGACCTGCCCAGCCGGAGATACTTACAGAGGGTAATCTTCACAATCCGCGTGAAGGTGGCGCCGTATCTCGCGTTCTGCTGGAGCAGAAACCCTGCCACCTCCTGCAGTAGAATGTGCACTATAATCATGGGACAAGGGCCCTAGCAGTTACCGCACCGGGAACACATTATCAATATATCTGTCGTCTGAGAGAACCGAGGAGAACGTCTGATATGGGGAGGTAAACGTCCCCCACTTGTGCTTCTTAGGCGTCACCTGTTGCGTCCTCGAGGGTCGGCGAAGCGGCGCGCCCCCCCGCCCCCGTCCCTCCGACGCCCTAGGCGCAATTACAGCGCGACCTCGCGCCTGTCGCGCGCGTCACACGCCGAACAAGCGCCAACTTGCTCCGATTGCACGCGACGGGTTAATTATCGCCGCGATCACCCGCTGTTGCCAACGTCGCCGCCGCCGCCCTTTTCTTCCGAGCTTGCCCGCCTACGACGCTCTCCCTGCTGCGACCTCCTCGCCGCCCTCGCCGCCCTCGCCGCCCTCGCCGCCCTCGCCGCCCTCGCCGCCCTCCTGGCACCCGCTGCTCGCGCCTTCCCATAACACTGGCCGCTCTTCACGAGTCGGTGGAACGAACACGGTGGGAAGGTGGATGAACAGTCAGATGAAATACTCGAATGTGAATGACATTTGGGTTGATGAATATTATTTTTCGAATACTAAAGTCGTCTGACCACTTCATTGATTTCAATGCTTTTTTGGAATAATGTGAATTTTATCATTACAGTGGGCCTCATAATTTAAGTTACAAACTTGTAGGGCATAAAGAGGGGTTGAAGTTAGTCACTTTTGCCAGTGAACGTATAGTAGGACATTTCATATAATATTACTTTCATATAAACTACACATGTGGCATATTCCCATGCTTTTTAGGGAGCTCTCGTATGTTCAGATGTTCGGCAGGTTGATGAAAATTCTTTGTCTGCGACAAACGTGACTAACCAAACACCTGAGCATAAATAGTTGTTTTACAATCAGGCGTATACGCCAAACGTGTCAATCCGTTAAATGAAATTTATCACATGTTTCTTGGCAAAATGTGATCATTTTCTATAAGTCTAAAAGCTCTTTCCTAAAGTTTGTGGCATTTATTCTGAAGTATTCGTTTACTAGATAAAAGAATAGTGTTAACACATAAACAAAAACAGTTCCTGAAAGAGATGGGTTGTCGTCAGCTCTGCAGTATTTAATTATTCTTTGTGCCCAATTGGAATTTTGGATGGCAAAGCTCTTGAACTTTTAATTAAGTCGCGTCGAGGATATAATAATTTCCACCCACCTTGTAGCGATAAAATGTGTTCTTTCGCCTTCATTCTCAAGCAGTTATTTAGTTCGTCCCCTAATCAGCGCAGCACAATCAAGTGCGAGAAGCGGAAACCAGACACTTGTCATTGTGTTCTGGCGGACAGGCACGTTAACATATGTGTGCGTCGTTCACCTTACATATTCGGTGAGAATTAATCATTTTCTCTACTTCTAAGACCAGTGAACACTCTTTGTTCTACTCTCTCTATCTCTCTATGTCTCTGTCTCTCTGTATCCCCCCCCTCTCTCTATCCCCCCCCCTCTCTCTCTCTCTCTCTCTCTCTCTCTCTCTCTCTCTCTCTCTGCCATACGCGCAGTCGAAGGCATGGCTCAGTATAAATGGCAGAAAGTGGCACATTTTCGCGTTCTCGCGAATTCATTCATTCATTGTACCCAATTCATTGTAATCACAGCCTGATGCGATTTAGAGCATTTCGTTTTCTGAGCATCAGTTGAGAAACCATCCAGTTCACCAGGATGTATCGCAATTTGCCTGTCCCAACCACATCACTTGCGCTGTTCCCTCACACGTAGCCTCCAATATTTCAATAAAAAGGTCTTAAAAGCCCACTCAGTGGAAATTGTTTATTTTGTAGTTTTAAATTATTGTTGAGCAATGTGCAATATTAACTGAATAGTATTATGACTCAATTCACAAAAAGAGAAATAAATTCGTCTTAAATGTGTTAAACACAGTCCTTATTCTCTTCAACATCTACTGTAATGTGCCACAAAGCTTAATACAACTAATATTTGTATTCGTACTCTCCCACACTACGCTATTTCAAGGTATGAAGCAACTTCTGCTTGTTTAATGAGAATTTCTTTGTTACTCGCATGTAAAAATATGAATTGAGATAAGACATAACTAACTATTCTGAAATTTGCAAAATATTGACATGTGATTGCAACTTCGCGGCCTAAATTAATACAAAAATGAGCACAGTATTTTACTTACGATTATCAAAAGGAAAGAAACGTATTTAGTAAAGAATATTTATTTTAATGAAAAATAATTATCACTCAAATTTTGGACAGCTAGCCATTTACACTAAAAATTTAGAAGAAATATATAACAAAAGAAGTTTCATCACAGCAGAGGTAACACGATACACATTTTAGTATTAAAGTGCTCTTCTTGGCATATGGTGAAATACAGTTGAAAGCGCTTCAATGAAAATTGGCCAATTGAGAAGCGCAGAAAGGTAAACAATGGGGAAAGTGTTTCCTGTGAAGAAGCAGCGGAACCATGTGAGCCTGCTACGAGTCCAGACACATGTGGTGGTAACTCACATTGTTTAGAATTTTAGTTTAAGGTTGTTGAAAGTATGTTGGTATGTTGCGAAGTACATAATAACAGTATTCGTAAAGTTATTGAAGTGGAGGAATATGTATTTACTTCATTTAATCGAGATTTAAATGTAAGTGATAAACTGATGCATCGCGTCTACTCAGATGCTTAACGAAAGTAAAATGCTATGTAATGCTTGTATGAAGGCCGAATAATATGGTTCGTTTGAAGTATTGTAATTATCAAAATATTCCTGAATTTAGAAAAAAATGTTTAGTAAATGTTAAGCAGATCGTGCAAGGATACGGTGAGCGTATGATGCACAAATCATTTATGTTGTCTTGTAAATAATTTAAAAGCGAGAATTGTTTATTTAGCAACTCTTGTGTTTGATTTTCTAATTTCATTGTTGTTGTTTTTTTGTATATTGATACGTTTTGGTGCTATATTTTAAATATTCAGTGAAGAAAAAGTTTCCAATATTCAACATGATTTTCGTGTTATAAAAAATACACATATTCATTGAATTAATAGCATAACCCAGTGTTTTCTCCCATTTGTGTAGTTATTTATTTGTTAAAAATCTACATATGACGAACGGCACATTGTCGGAAGAAAAACATAGCAATGACGTATCAATTTTGCACCCACATATGACGTCGTGAGCATCGAAGAGCATCGACGTGAGCAACAGAAATTGAAATATACTTGTAGGTAAAAATCTCGGACGGTCTTAGCATTTCTTATGAACACTTTAGTAAATGCAACAAACCTTTCAAATACTGTATTGAAGTTTTGGGCACAACAGAAAAACATACTGGGACCCACGTTTCTTCCTGACTCCAAATTTTATTTACTTTATTTAATATTTTCGCTGTTTTTAAAGTCCTCGGCCTAACTCAGTAATTTATTACTCTTCAACAATTTATTATCGCTCCCTTTACGATACGGAGGGGAAATCGCTTAAGAAAGTTTGTAATACGTAAGTCGACAGATTTGTGGGATTTCAAGTTTTGAAATTCACTTGGGGTTTTCTTATCAAATTTCTTGGTTCTTCTTGAACAAAAACACATTAATTATTTAGAAATATTATAATTTTCCATTACATTAGCAATTATACCTGTGATCGCGGTTTGATGCTACGAATAAACCACAAGAATTAACGATAACAATGCAATGCAACAATAACTTTCATTCATATTTACCACGCATTCACACAATTTTACCATTCGTCCGGTAACTATTACTTTACTCATGGCCATGCTACCTCTGATATTAATACTTTTTAAAACTACATTGGACGCTACTACATCTTCCTATATTAACTATTTAGTGTCTAGGCACTTTTCTTTCGTTGCCCACTGCACTCTTGACCGGTGAAGTAGCTGTCAGACTCCGTTCCAAATCCATCAGATTCTTCGTTGCTTCATCCGAATTCGAAGTTTAAAGTCCGACGTTTTGCGATTACGTTTCTTAACAATTCATTCATTCAGTGGCTTGATGTCTTAAACATCGTCAGAAGAAAGAAGACACTTCTTGTAATGACGATGAACGGGTGGGGAAAAGTTCTTTTTCTCTCTTTTGTAACAGGACGTAATCCTCTGGACAGCTTTCGCTAAGATATGTTAGCTTATGAAACTGGGGTAGGGAGTAATTTTAGGTCGTGACTTGAAGGACCACTAGTTAAATTCCATGCACTCTGAAATAATTTCTTTCAAAAGAATTGTGAATTGTTTGCTTTGTTTGTAGTGACTCAATATTCACATCCGACTGAGAAACCAAACCAAGAATTGATAAAATGGTGCAACTCCGAACCACACTACTTTGCCTGTGAACAGACCGATGGTTCCGCTTACAACCTAAATTTCTGTTCCAATCTATACTGTTGCTAAGTAAGAACAATTACTCCATTTGTGGTGTTAATATAATGCCACTTGCCGAAGTGAAGTTTTATCTTTTCGCTTTACGGGGTTTGTTTCACAAGCATTGTGATATGTTTCTAAAGGCGAAAACTGCCGTAGATTTGTCATATAATTTGAGAAATTATTTTTAGGCATTAAAACATTAAATTTTACAAATAACAAAAAATAACAATGTGAAAAATAATTATCTAAATTTATACCATATAATATCATCATGCTATTCATAAAACGTCTGCTACAAATATTTAAATAATCCATATCTTTGTATTAAATAAGAGTGCGTAACTGTTAAAGAAAATAAACAAAGAAAGTATTTCGCCAGAAATTAAGGAGATTTGTGAAGATTTTAATATAGTAGTAATTGAGAAAATCATTGTAACTGCAAGTAGTAAACTCACAATTAAACTGAGAAATTACCAAAGCTTTTCAATAGAAACAAAAAGCCAAAAGAGGTTCGAAATTATTCGCTTCAAATCTTGCGAGTGGAACGTACGATCTCTTTCTTCAGACTCTTTCCATTCCTGAATAAATAACGACGTCACCAGGTAGAATATCCGAAGCTCGAAGCGCGTGTTGGAGTAGCGGAGCTCAGTTAGGACACGGGTGGCGTGGGCGTGGGCGGAGGCGGCTTCTCGCAACCGCGTTGACGCAGGAATTCGGAATGAGAACATTCTTCGGTTGTTCGAGCGTGCGGCGGGGCGGGGGCGGGGCGGGGGACGGGAATCGCCTCGCGCAGATTCGGCGGGGGCGGCGGCAGGGCCGAGGCACGGCACCTGTCCGTCCCTGCCGCCTCGGCCGGATCCAATTACGACGCCTCCGGGGAGTGGACGTGGACGGGCGCGGCGCGCGCGGGCGAGGGGAGATTCTCTGCCTTGCTCGTGTCCTTTTACTGGAAGAGGTGGCTGAGTGCATCAACTGATGTCACTGCAGTCCGTCGGACCAGGAGGTTTGAGTTCCGACGGTGGCAGGATTTGCGACACTGCCATGTCAGAAAGGTCGAATTCAGTCACTGTCTGGAAGAGAATTCTAGCGGCCGGCTGCTCTGGTCGGTTGTTTTCCGTGATTTCTTCGCTCAACACCAGGCGAATGCCGAAGCAATACACTCACAAATGGGCCACGGACAGCGTGCAATCTTTCCTTCCACTTCCTTATTCTATAATCTTCCCTTACACTCACTCTGACATGTACTACACTACCCCACATGTCGGGAGACCGGTCGGGAGCTTAGAACTTGTCCCAGTTGGAGCAGTGCCCCGCTAGTGAGAGATATCTGGTTGGGGAAAACCCCGCTAGCCGACGGTAGGTCGGCGCCGGATCTCGCCTTCCAGCGGGGGAAGGCCACCGTCCCCTCCCGAGCAATAGCATGCATTACACTTACAGAAAGAATGACCTTAGTAGTAGCAGTAGCAGTAGTAGTAGTAGTAGTAGTAGTAGTAGTAGTAGTAGTAGTAGTAGTAGTAGTGGTAGTGGTAGTGGTAGGGGTAGCGGTGGTGGTGGTGGTAGTATAGAAGTAGTAGTTGACGCGCCCAGAATTACTAATAATCAAACAATCGTATCCTCTTCTACGCTCTAGGTCCACCGTTCAAAATATCTGTTATTACTTGGTTCTGTTATGGGTCGTTCGTTCCTCTCCCACATTTTATCTCAGCAGAATGTTTATTTTAGCTACAACTACAAAACATTGCATATGTCTCAGCCTAGCTAATTTCCCTCGAAAAATTGAAATCCTTTTCTTCCCGTTTGCCTGTCCCTTACGTCTCCCCTCTGGAGTCTTGTAATTTATTATTTTTCCTTCTCTTCAGATTAATTATTAATACGACCATTAATAATGTTTTCCCTGCTTCATATTAACAAGTTGTGCATTCTTTTGCAAACCTATTCGACTTTACATCAACAGGCTCATGGCTTTGCGATTCCAACATGGCTTCATTTTTAATTTTTTGTAGTTTTTCTTCATCCTATTTTCCCTGACCTTCACACTGTTTGTTTTGCGTTCGCGCTGTTTCTGCTGCCCCTCCGACTTGCAGGTCTCGCGTAACCCTGCCCACTCATCACACCTTTCTAGTTCGTCTGGGTTCAACTTCCCATGTCCGGTTTCGTACTTTCCAAATTGCCATTTTTCTTGCACCAGGAACCGACACGTTCAATAGACTTCGCCTTTCCACATCTGACGTTCCTCACTGAATGCAGATTTACTTAATTCGCATCCAAATATTGGTCAGTGACATGGCTGACTCCCTTTGATTCACCTGATTATTCATGACTTTTTCACCACGAAATACGCTCACTGTGACACGTACACTGTTCCATGTTACTACTGACGCCTTCGCATCATGAACATTACCAACTCACAACTTGCACCACCTCTTTCTCTACAATCTCCACCCTAACATCACCACCACCCCCACCACCATCCCTACCACTAACAACGACACACCATCGCCACCACCACTCCCGCGTCCATGACAAGCACACCAACACATCCGCTCCTCTGCCATTCTCATCAACTTAGCATATCTTGCGATTTCTAAACTTCATAATCCCTTCTCCTCTCCTTTTTTCTGTCTCCTTCCGCTTCCCTTTCTTCCTTCGGCCAGCCCTTCCCTCAGGCATTGAGCATTCTTGTGCAGCCCCCCTCCCCCACCCCCCGCCCCTCCCCCGCCCCCGCCCCCCCGCACCCCTCGCCACCCGCCAGCCGCGAGCGGCGTTCACTTGAGCCTCCCGGGGGGCGGAAATATTAAATTTGAGATCCGAGATATGGTGCGGCCGCCCGCGCTGCGAAACACGATTAACGCCCACGCGGGGCCCCCGCCCCTCCGCGGCGGCCGAGCGCTCGTGTTGGAAAGCGGTCACTGCGTCGCGCAGGAAGGGCGCTCGGCGCTGGCGATTGGGAAAACTAAGCTCAGAATTCGGCAAGTCTTGGAGTTGTCATCAGGCTAATGGCGCTCTATACTGGGTCTGCGTTCTAGGAAATGCAAAGAAACTAAACAATCAATGTTTAACAAATTTGTAAAATGGTCTCACGAAAAACAAACTATAAGTTAATCTTGTGAAAACTAAATATATAACTATTTTAAAACAAGAATATTATAAACTACAGCTGTAGAGGAATATAACTATGGATGAATATCGCTGTACGTCTAGATGTACGATTGTCATAAAAAATGGTAAAATGATTTAATATGTAACAAATAACTGTTATCTAGGAATTACCTCAGAACAATATCTGATCTACAAGACACATAGATTATTATCTGTTTATATTTCCTGCTTGTATTATTGTCCGTTTGAATGTTTATATAAACCCTATACGGATACTACTCGTATATATAACAACATTAAAAAATGGCATTTTTCAGTCATTTATTAAAAGAAACTTGGTTATATGATTCAAAATTTATTATTTTGCAAATTTCACAATATTGAGAAGAAACTTTTGCAGGAGTAGTTAGGTCATCATCAGGTTCTACATATGGAGATATGTAACTCAGATTAGACAGTTACAACAGGTAAATCATATAATACATTATTAATAATTTTTTATTATATATAATGTAATTACCATATCTATTATCTATTATCTATTTATATATATAAAGAAAGTCGTGTTAGTTACTCCACTTATAACTCAAGAACGCTGAACGCATTTAGCTGAAAATTGCAGGAGGTAGTTTTAGAGCCAGGAGAAGGACATAGGATACTTTTTATTTCGTTCGACAGCAATTCCCGTGTGACTTGACATGAAACGTCAGTCACTATAAAACGTGGTATAAACAAAAAAGATCTGACTGTGGATAATAAAAACAAATGACAGCTATGTTAATTGACGTATAATGAAAGATATGTTATGACGTATGGATGAACAATTTGATATTTGTAAGAAATCAATAATAAAACTATTTCTATTAAATAAATAATTAAACAATTATAATGTAATTATAGTGTCATTGCCCATTCGTAAAAAGTGAAGTGAACTATAAAACTCGGTATGGTTGAAAATTTAAGTTTTTAGGTGAAGTGAAGTTTAATTAATAATGCCGCGACCAAGACGATCGAATCTTTCTCGACAAAGCCGTGATGCAAGAAGAATACGAAATACTGAAATGAAAGGACTGAGAAAGAAACAAAAATTACACGTAAACAGCGCCGCGATAGTATGGCTCGACTTCGTGCTTCTCAATCACGAGAGCAAAGTGAAGCAGCCCGTGAAACAGCTCGGTTGCAATGCAGAATCGTCGAGCGAACAACAGAGTCAATCAAATAGATAATTTGCGACGCAGACCAAGATATTTATTCAAGTCTGATTTGAATCGAGCAGCGTTTCAATACGATTGCAGCAATGATTACAGCTTGCATCCTAGCGTTTGCATTGGGCAAATGGACGTAGTTTGCGAGTATTGTGGTGCATTAAAGTTTTCCGGAGAAACCCCTGGATTATGCTGCCTTAATTGTAAAGTGAAATTGCCATTGTTGACCCGCCACCTGAGCAATTGTATTCATTGCTTTGTGCCGAAACACAAGAATCACGCCACTTTCTGCAAATACACAAAAATACAATGGTTGTTTCCAGATGACGTCATTTGGGCAGATATTATCGAAGAACGAGGATTTAATCCGACATTTAAAGGTATTTATTTTTGTACTTATATTACATGTAGTTAAAGAATAACTTACTTATCTATTGGTACCTATGTAGTATATTTGCTAATTCTGAACTCTACTCTCCGACCGAAAAAAAGGGTTTATAACACAGTTAATACTGTCTGGTTTTTATTTTGTAGATACAAGACAGATTCATCATCGAATTGGATCATTACTACCTTTCGAAGATACCACAGAATAAATTTTACAAATATATTTCATGGCAACATGGAAGAACAACTTGATCGACGCCTAGAGATCAAATGCAGGAATGAAGCGAGCAATTCTTCAAGACTTTCAGTGTCTGCTTCATGAACATCATGCGTTGGTCAGGTTGTTTAAGAGTGCTTTAGAGCGCATGCCAAGTGATGACTAAAAGTTGTCATCAAAAGCAGATAAACGATCATCTGGAACACACGAAAGGACATAATGATCCAACAGTAGACGAAGTTGCCATCCTGATTGTTGGTGAACAATTGGAAAAACGCGATATTGTGCTTACACGTTCGCGATAATGGTCAACTGCAACAAATATCTGAAACTCATCGATCATATGACACATTGCATAACCCGCTGATGTTTTGGCAGGAGAAGATGGATATTATTTTTAATATTAAAATGAAAAATCCATTGAATGGTGAGTATCAGTATCATAACTTAATTTTCATTTATTTGTGAAAGAACTGATAAAATAATGCTTATTAAAAAAATGGTTAATGTCTGTATTGTTTGCTTTTAAAATTTGCCTTTGAAATAGTTAATTTATCAAATTTTTAATTTCAGGTGAAGAAACTACAAAGAAAGTTAGCTCAATGAATTATTACGCATATCTTGATGATTCGTCAAATGCTGACAACTATTTGCAGCGGTTTCGTCGATTGTTTCAGCAGTATTGCTTGACATGTTTGTAAAAATAGAAACGAACGTTTAACATTCATTAGGTTAACCAAGCCACAACTGCGTTCTGAGGAGTACATCCATTTACGTGATGCAGTTAGTACTGAAGGAAATGCAGCTAATATTGGTCGATTAACTATTCTGCCGGACATACATTGGTAGTCCACGTCATATGCATGAATATACACAAGATGCAATGACATATGTTTGTCATTACGGTCGCCCGATATCTCTTTATTACTTTTAACCTGCTAATCCAAAATGGATAGAAATTGAGTAATTTGAGTAATTTGAGTAAATTGAGTAATTGCTGCTTCCCGGACAAACATCAGTGATAGACACGACCATCACAGCACGTATATCAGGCAAAAATTCCGGTCCCTGATGAACTTTATTGTTAAACAACGCGTCTTTGGAGATACTCGATGCTGGATGTATTCAATCGAATGGCAAAAGCGAGGCCTGCCGCACGGCACACATTCTTATTTGGTAGTGGAAAGAATTCAGCCTGACCAAATAGAATATATCATATGTGCCGAGATTCCTGATTATGAAGTCGATCCAGACCTACATGATGTTGTTACTACTAATATGATTCACGGACCGTGTTGGTGCCATCAATCCCAATCACCTTGCATGGTCGATGGAAAGTGCCTCTAAACGATATCCACGGAAATTAACGGCGGAGACTGTCACTGGCAATGATGGTTATCGCTGTATCGCGTCGATCACCAGACGACAACGGTCTAACTGTCACAACGAAAGTGAAAAGAATGGATTTCGTTGTCGACAACAGTTGGATTGTTCCATATTCGCCACTTATTTCTAAATCGCTCAAGACACATTGCAACGTTGAATTACTGCAATTCAGTTAAGTCCATAAAAAATATTTGCAAATATGTCACGAAAGGCAGTGATATGGCGGTTTTTGGATAACAATCCTCGAATACACGATGAAATTTTCACGCTATCAAGTTGGTCGTTATGTGAACTGTAATGAAGCGATTTGGCGTATATTCGCATTTCCATTCACGAACGTCCATCCTACTGTTACGCATTTGCGGTGCATCTGGAGAATGGTCAACGAGTATATTTCACGGCTTCGAATGCTACGTAACGTGCTGAAACACCTCCAGCAACTACATTGACCAGTTTTTTTGCAATCTGCCAAAGCGATCAGTTTGCACGAACTTTGGCTTTACTCGGAGATTGCCACGTTATTATACTTGGAATGCTTCATCGAAGAATTTCAAAGACGGAAGCAAGCGATGCGGTTCCTGGGTATCCAGTGTGCGTTCTAATGATGTTCTCTTGTGCTCGTATGTATACAGTTTATCCAAAGAATAATGAATGTTTCTATTTGCGGTTGTTGCTGGTAAATGTGCGTGGCAACGTCATTTGAGTCACTACGAACTGTTAATGGTGTAATATTCCCAACATATCGTGCTGCATGTGAAGAATTGAAGTTATTAGAAAACGATAGTCATTGATAGGATACGACAATCGCTGAAGCCATTCTCTGCATCTCCAAGTCAGATACGCACATTATTCGCTATCATAATTTCGACATGTTTTTCCATCAAACCCATGTAACCTGTGGCAACAAATACAAGGATAATATGTCAGAAGATATTTTTACATCAAATTCGTGTCAGTTCCAGGAAATCACGATATTGAGATGAATGAAGATTACATTAAATCGCTGCTTTACTTCTTTGATTCGAAAGGATTCAATGTGGTTAAAAACCCCTTCCATTTGTTTGGTGGGTAATTTTTTATTTAAAAATTTCAGGGGGTTAGGGAATGCCAAAGCCCACCCCATATTCCTTGAAAATTGAATGACGCATTTATCGAGAATTATCTCTCCTCCT
>BOPP01000065.1:3213797-3237845 GCA_017312745.1 Gryllus bimaculatus | reverse complement strand
AAATGAAGAGCAACCTATGTAGTAAAATACAGAAATAATTATGAATGATTAATGTAGTATTTATTTTTTTTGTATTTTTTCCAATTAAAAAAAACTGCTTATTTATTGCCATTAAGCGCGAACGAAGTTCGCCGGTCAGCTAGTTAATAATATTAATTAGTCGGCCCGTGGCGCAGACGGTTGCGGCAGCCGTCGTCTGTGCCGAGGAGCTGCAGGTTCAGTCCTTCGTAGACATTCGTATTTGTGATTGTCCCTTCACCTATCATCATCCTTTCATCTCATAATTCACACTTCAAGGCGTAACAACCTTGTTGTAATCCATGGATACAGCTGATAAGCTGATCTGGAAAATTACACACTTAATCGTGTAGCGTGTCATTTACTGACCTATACGCTAATGATAATAATAATAATAATAATAATAATAAATAATAATAATAATAATAATATTCTTATATATTGTATAAGAAGAACTCAGTATAAAAAACTCTAGAAGCTCATTTTGTTGAATTATCACGAATTGATGACGTCAATTATTACGAATAACATTTTTAAACACAATTGCAGCAACAACAATGGAATTGAGTTTGTTAACGGATAAAGATGCCATTCATCGAGTCATTGTCAACCGTTGGAGTAGAGCCTCAAAACTGAAATGAATTGGGAAAAAATATTACGAGGGAAAGAGATGGAGGGAGGAAGGGGTAAGAATTAAGGGAATATATGAAGGGATTATGGAAGAAAAGTTAAAAAAACAAATTAAAGTTCAAAGCACTCTATTTCACTGCAATGACCAAGAAAGCGTCGTATAGTTGTGCAAAACATTAGAATTACATCATTGTGTATTTTTATGTACAGAAGAGAATTTGCCGAATTTGAGACCTCTATATTGGGTCTCAAAAAATAATTAGAGAATACTGGCTTCCCGCTTTGCTGAACACCAACGCGAAACGCCGTTTTTTTTTCAGAGGCGGCATGTATACGCCCGGCGATCGCTCGAAGGTTAAAAGCCAATCTCTTTATTACTTTTTTTTAAAATTTTATTGTCTACCTGTTCAAATACATGTTTTTCAGGGTTGTGAATACAATCATATATAACGTTTGGTTTATTTCCTAACTGTGTGTCCCTCGACGGATGCGATAAATGTTTTTGGTTGTTATTATTTTTTATTAATTAATTTAAATTTATACGGAAGTTATTGAGAGTACAGAGAATGATCGTTGATATGATTATCGATGAAGGTTATATATTTGGGCCCATTTTCTGGTTTTTATGGTGGTCTGAATCTGTCTTTAGGGAAGCGTGAGTTGATGCGTAAGTTCGGTCTGCTGTGCGTCCAAGATTGAAAATGGATGCTGGGAGATGAGGGAGTGATGTGTGAAAAGTCTCGGACAGTTTTGGTAACGTGTTCTTTTATTGTCGAATTTGCAGTTCATGGTGGATTTGCTTGTTCGAAATAAAACATGCGCCTTAATTATAGTTCTTAGCGCTTATTTTGTATAGTTTGCAACAGGCTATATTAGATTTTGCTGCATTTCCCATATTGGGCATGCATAATTCATAGTTGGTCGAATTATAGACTTGTAAATTATCATTCCGGTCTCTAATTTAAGGGAGGATTTTTGTTATAGTGCGTAAAGTTGGGAAGTTTTTGCTGTGTTTTTGTTCGTGTAGTGTAAATGTGTGTTTTCCAGTTTATTTTGTATCAAGTTGCATTCCTAAATATTTGGCTCTGATTATTTGCAGCCAGGGAATATTTCGTTGTTCAAAATTAACTCGGAGTGAGGGGATGTCTTAGGGTGAAATTTTGCCTGTTTTTATCTGATTTATTTTAATTCTCCAATTTTTTGCCCATTTATTGAATATGTCAAGGTCGTCTTGTAAGTTATTCCTAGCTTTCTAATGTCCCATGCCTGGAAAGAAGTGAAGTGTGGTCAGCGTAAAGTGCTATTTGCAATCTATTAGGTGTGGATAATCGAATATATAAATTGAATAATACCGGTGATAATGGGGACCCTTGAGGCAGTCCTGCAGAAATCTGGCGTAAGGATATATGGCATCATTAATTTTGACTTGGAACTTTCTTGATTAGAAAACTTTTAATAATTTGGAATAAGTAGTCTGAGATGCCTATTTGTCTAATTTGAAGAGAAGGCCTTGATGTCATATTTTGTGAAACGCTTTGGTGATGTCCAGGAATATTGCGATAGTGTGTTTTTGGCATGGAATCCTTGCGCTATATATTCGGTAACCATAATATTTGATGTGTTGTGATGGTTAGGTCGAAATCCAAATTGCGTTCTGGATTACATGTGTGTTGGTCATGAATTTTATTAATCGTTTTAGTATCAGTTTCTCTAATAGTGTAACAATGAGGGAGTAGGCTATTGGTCTATAGTTCGCTGGATCTTTTGGATTCTTCCTGGTTTCGAAGGGTCACTTTGCGATTTCCAATCGTTGGAAAAGTAACCTATTCTGAGTGCTGTGTAAATATTGCTGTAATGTCTGCTATCGAATTGTTATTTATTCTTGAGAACTTTATAGAAATAAAGTCGTCTGCTGATTTCTTAGTTTTTGATTTTTTGATTTCTTTTTAATTTCTGATGGGGATATTGTACTTAATATGACTGGAGCTGTATATAGTGGTTTCTGATTGATTCCTTACTTGTTTTTTAAAGTGATCGTTTTCGACTGGTTTGGGTTGAACGACTTTTCAAGGTAGTCAGCTATAGAGTGTTTTCTCAAAATCAGAGTTTGCCACTTGTGAACCTAGTTTTATTTGTGGAAATTCTTGTTTTTGTCTTTTTATTCTATGTATGGAGACCACATATGCCTAGATGACGGGTGAATTTCTTTTAGAAAAGTCTGAAAGCTTGCATATCTATGTTGTCTATTGTTTTAACTAGTCTCGTCAGTTTGTTTAATTTACTTTTAAGTCTGGTCGTCGTGTCATTTGCAATAGCGTCCTTAAATTGTGTTTACTTTTAATTAGGTTTATATTTTTATTGGGATTTGTTGCTTGTATATTGGTTTGTTACTTTTGAGATATGTGGTAGAATTTGTGAGGGATCTTGTATGTTGCGACTAATCGTTTAACTTCATTATCTAAGTCTTTTTCAGATTGAATGTTTTGCGGATGTTTGTAGTTAATTTTTAAAATTTCCCTGAATTTAAACAGTTAATTTTACCTTTTTGCTGTTTATAATAAGATGATAGATAGAGAGGATAAATGATATGATTATTGGATTGTGATCCGAGTCGAGTTCAGGAATTACTTTTTGGTATAGCGGAAAATCAAATATTTTTTGTGATGAGGATATCTAATATGTCAGAAATATATTATTGTTGTAAGGGTAATGGGTGGGTTCTATTGGGGCCATAATACTTAAATTGAGAGTGGTAGCTAGATTTAGTAAATTTTGCCCTTGAGGAGTTGTGTGTTGCATTCCCAACGGCAAGGTTTGCTAATTTAGGTCACCTATTAGCATGATATTATCGTTATTTCCAAAAATTTTCAGTATATAATTTTTCTAGGGAATAGCTTATTTGGAGGTTTATACCGATATAATGGTGTGTCTTTGTTATTATTTATTTTGGTTGTTATTGCTATGGTTTCTAGGTCGTTGCTCGTAGGACTATTAATTAACGTATCTTTATTACTGAAATATTAGTGTTGTGCTCTATCCAAATTCTATAGCTGGTGAGGAAATTGTGTCAAGTGGTAACCTCTCCTCCTGTGTTCAGATAGTCTTTCTTTTAGTTTTCGTTGTTTCAAATACAGAACTAAATTCCTTTTAACTCGACTAACCAAAGTGATGTCAAATTTTATTTTTTGTCATTTCACAACTGTTTGTAGCCGTTTGTATTGTAAGATAAGAAAATAATTTTATTAGAAAAATCTTCAATCAAAGGAGTTTGATAAAGAACTTATCATTCATAAGTCTATTATAAGTTCATTTTGTAAAGAATCATAAAAAGTCAAATAAATGATGTGCAGATGTCTAGAGTGCGCCATTGCTTAATTTTTAAAGATTTTTTGATTTGTTACTTTCTGGTAGCGCCATTCAATAGAGTGATAAATTGTATTAAGAAAGATATTTCTGACTTAAATATTAGAGGTATAAGAAAGTGTCGAAAATAAATTTGTACTAACTGAAGCTTTGCGTTCTCATCGAAATAAACGAATAGATGTAGAAAAGTTATAAAAGTTTTACATTTCTACTATACGACACATTGGAAACCCCAAAATTATTGGAACAAATCGTTTAGTATTTATTTTCGAAGGTTAATAAAATGAGAGAGGTTTTCAAAATTTAGGACAATAAAATCAGTATTCTGAGTGAACATAGATTTAAACGTGTTTCTGAAAAGTTAGAATATTTATGAATGAGTAGATGAGTTTGATATTTATCAAGGTCTTTTATTTATGTTTTAATACAGTAAATAATGATATTTATTTTACCTTAATTTTAAAATGTAATTCATCAGAATTATAATCATTGATTTTTTTAAAGAGACACGTGTCTCAAACGATGCGTGCTGCGTTTAAGCACTCACTAATCTTTACATTAAAAAAACTCTGTCTTCGAAATAAAAAAATCGGTATCTTCTCTTCGCTAACTATAACCTCACAGTCACTCATGCGTAACGCATAATCACACTACCAAACGACATAACAAACAAGATAGGCTTATATTAATTAATTCTATTAACTTTATTAAAATGTAGCATTAAATTTCAAAGCCTGGCAACAACACATTGGTTTCCCCCACCTTTCATTTAAAGCAAAAAGTATAAACAGATCCTACTTCTGACGGATTTGTGGTTATTATATGACTTTTTAAAGTTATGGCTCAGAAGCTTCTAATCTGAGTTTTGCGAAACGTATCATTTCATTTATACAGTCATCCCAATCCGAGTACAATTGCGTATATCTCCTCGGCATCTGCACCAATCTAAATGGTAGAACTAATGTACTATATTAATGACATGTGTGAAGTTTACGACACAAAAGAATCTTAAACAGTGATTTTACTAGCGAAAGTTCGAGTTTCTATTGTTGATGTAATTTCAAAACATAGTAGTAGGAAACAATATTCCTTTCATAACGGTTGACATTAACTTACATTGCTTAATGCTTGTACTGGTGACAATGATCAATCAGTCAATCCCCTATGACGTAGCTCAGGGCATCAGACCTGCTCTTCCGCATGACCACGCCAATTTTGCAGGGCTACTTGCGCCATCTAGCAGAGAAAGAAGGGATCACTCGGTCGACAAAATAGGGAATTTAAATTTTGTTCAGAGGCATGTTTTAGACTCGAGGATCTTTTACAGCAATATATCTACAACATGGGATAACCGGCTTTACTTCCCTTCAGAAGGAAGACGTACGAGGGATTTTTCCGCCCTTAAATATCCACGACTTCGTTTGGGGTCGAAACCCGCAAACTTCGGTATAACCGACGCGCTAACCGTTACACCTTCAACTAATGCACCACAACCTATGGTTCGTCTGCAAAAACGGTTGCCCCTAGAACTGAGAGCGTTCTCCAAGAGTACTGACATCACACGGTCAGGAACTCTATGAAGTACAATTCTATCTCACTGATACAAGTAGACAACGTTAATAAAATTTTATATAGTACTTCTGATTTTCTGTGAAACGCACGTTTGTTGGCGTGTTTTTTCAATTTATACAGCAGAGGGCGGAGTTCTGGGCAAAGCGGTTTATGAATCTAGCGGCATTGGCAGGCTGGAGACTGAGGCGTGGGCAGAACAGACAAATCCATTGAATCCCCTCTCAAGCACGACGCACACAGGACGCGACCCAGTTCTTTGCTCTGAGACGCAGCAAGCAGAATCTCGATATTGATGCGGATTTCTCAGAATAAGTTTATTCTGAGTTTATTTTCTCCTAACAAATTAATACTCGTAAGAACGGTTCAAAATAACAATATATAGGTGTATAGTTTGTTCAATATATGAAGTGTTAAAATAGCGTCGTATGCTTTGAAAATTATGTTGTGAATTTAATAAATGTAAATGAAATATTTACTAAGTTTCTTTTGGATATGTCAAAGAATCTTCAATAAATTTCAATACCCTTCAACTTCTTCCAAATACCTAGCAGCTAAACTTCATAACTTTCAACCTCTGGCATTTCCTCTAAATAGTCTCTTCATTGTAACACAGACGTGTCAAAACACATTTTTGATTCGTTGAAGGAAAGTGCCCTAAAGGGGACAAAGTCCCATCATCTATTCACGTTATACTTATTTGAGATTGGCCGAGTGACGATTTGTCTGACTTATTTGTGAAGGCCCGAAAATTTACTGACGGCAGACTCTATTCAAGGTTACCTGAATTCATGGATCGCTACGTGCAATACGTTTGGTTGTGAAGCATATTACATGACCCCGGGTTATTCTAATCCAGACACGTTAAAACTCTCCCGCATGAGCTATTTGCACTGGAAAGTCAATCCTAGACAGATCATCTTCCCTGGCTGGGATCTGTTTGCCCATCCAAATCCCGAAAGGGATGTACATGCGCAAGCTGGAGCGGTGTGCGGCAGTGCAAATCTATTTACATTTACTGTTTAGATAATATGAAAAGTTTGAGGAGTAACAAGATAAATCACAACCGTCACAACAAGCTTACCGATATCCGTAAATGATAATATCTTAATTTTGGGGAAGTGTATCTTCTCTTCTTACTACATGTCCTAACTAAATGTTAACAATTTTGAATACATTGGGGCAGTAACAAGACGAGACACACTTTGACCAAAGTTGAGATAGCATTTGCGAGTATAGCTAGCTATAACTGGTGTGTCATATCTGGTTCTTACTCAAGCCCTTCATATAATCGAAAGAACATTCATCATAGACTTCTCGTGAATGGGAAATGTGCAAAATATTCATTTAATTTTTATATTAATATTATTATTATTATTATTAATATTATTTTGTTTCGCCTGTTGGCCATCATGGGGTCACGCGATACGTGCATCCCACTGGGGCTCAGACTAGATTATATCGTGGTAGGTGCACGTTGCTTTTCTATATGGGGAAATACGCATTTCAATGCTTATCCCATTTTTATACACCAGGGATATTAACCCTGGGGGATGGGATGAAAGTATGATGAATTATTATTATTATTATTATTATTATTATTATTATTATTATTATTATTATTATTATTTATTATAATAATTATTATTAATATTATCATTTATCTCATTAAGGACAAAAGCTTCCTCGGCTCTCTGTTCACTGTTCTTAGTCCAACTGGTACAGCAATTTCCTCGAACATTCTTATTGCGTTCACGTCTTGTGTTCCTAAATCTTTTTGTATTATTTTGTCTTCTTGTGTCTTACGTTCTTGGCTTATGTATTACGGATTTACCGTTTTCTAGATGGTTTGGGTTTGAGCTAGTTGTGGACAAGTGCTACCTGCTGCCTTTTTTATTTCAGATGACCTCCCTGACCTTGATCTTCCTCTGTTCCTCCAAGCTATTCTTGGACACCATACTGTTGTTTCATAGGACCATCTGTTTTGATGTAATGTCATAACATGTTATTTTACATTATTTTATTTTTTGCTCTTAATATCTCGCTAATAACTTCATTTTTATTTTAATCATTAGTTTTTCTTATCTTTTATATTTTTTTCGAAAAGTCATGGCTGTAATTTTGTGTAAATATCATTCGAAAAAGTATTATTTATTCCAGTGGTCACAATCTATTTTAAGAGAAAATAATTTGTACATTTTATTGAGAAGAATTACTTGGTGAATTTCTGCTTCGAGAGTGACTTGTTGAAGAAAGAAACGAAACTTCACAAAACTTATTTCAGGCAGCACCTTCAAGAGTGAAAATATGTTAGAATTGTTTCTATCGAAACATTAAATAAAAACTGCAAGCATGCAACGAGCCTTTCTCAGAGCTCCAAAGACTTCGAGATAGTTGAAAACCCGTTTGAATAAAGTTTTGACAAACTGAAAGTATCTGCCTCCTCCGCAAAGTGTGGTATTTGCATCGGGGTAAAGGGTATGAAGCTACACAGGAGTAAGGCCCACCGCGGGATCCCATTGAGTCAGATGTCTTCTGAACATATATTTTACAACACCTCACTTTCATAAAAAATAATTTGCAGTTCACTTGGTGAAATTTTAGTGCTATTGATAAATGTAAAACATTCGTATAATTTAATTTACTTTGAAGAAACGCTTCCTAAATTACGTGATATTAACATTTCATTATATTCCAATGCATTGAAAATGTACGAATAAATTCCCATTACATTTACTAACATTTCAGCCAGTAGCTAATTAAAAAGCAGCCATATTTTCACAATTTTTCCAACGTACAATACACGAAAACTGATTGTGTCATACGATTGTCGGGTTACGTCTTTCAAATTCTCGACTGTATTATGGTAAGTGGGTAAGTGGCCTCTGTTTCGTTGTACCGTCTCAAGTCTTGCACGCTATTGGCTGAAATCTCATGAGTGAAACCAAACTCTACCACGCCAACGCTCAGCCTCTTGCCCGCTCCCGCTCCGCCGCGCGCGACGCCCCCGCTAGCAGCCGTATATCGCGCGAAGTGCGCCATTAGGAGGCGTATATTTCAGCGAAGTCGCCACCGGCGGCGGGGAGGCGGCCCGCGCGAGGGGGCGCCGGGCCCCCCCGCCGTGCACGCGCTCCGTCCATTTGAACCCGCTGTTCCACGGCCGTGACGGCGCCGCGGGTCGCGGGCGCGCCGGGCGCCCGCGGCGGCGACGCCAGGGCGCCGCGACGCCACGGTCGCCGCCACGTCCACGGCCGCTAATGTATTCACGCAGCGGACGGCGTCACTCGAATGTCTTGGCGCCCGCGCGGCGCCGCCACCTCCACGTTTCAGACATCGTTATGTGGCCTTCTTCAGGGCTAAATCCATCGACTACCAAGAAAATCCGCTGCGATCACTCAGAGTCCATGTCGTCCCCGCCATATTTCTGGAAACACTAAATAATAAAGCAATCAATCTGATCCCATCTTCACTCGAAATGTATCCAGGGATCAGAAAGAACCAATCGAATGCGCTTGGCCGACCGGATGGCACATCGTCAAAGGGAGCTTTAACGACGTTTCGGTTGTCGTTTCGCGGCCTTCCTCAGGTCTAAAATTCATCGGCTGCAGAGTCAGTCATGTTCTTCGTCACGGTCTTGTCGCATCCATCCCTGCGCCAGCATTGTTCAGGGATTTATTAAATGCACTACATTTACGGAAGTAGTGACCCGATTATTTGACATGGTCGGAAACATTAACCAGTCAATTCAGCCTTCACTTCCTTCTAAATGTATTCATAGAACACGAAGGAATCACTAGAATGCTGTAACTGGCCCGGAAGATGAGGCGTCTTATCGATATATCGGAAAATGTTTTGTGACCTTACTAAAGGCTGAAATTGACTGGCTGCCCAGTCAATTGCAGTCATTCCCGGAGCCACGGTAGCCCTGTTCCTCCCGAGATATACGAAAGGCACAGGCATTACAGTTACGGAACTAAAACCTCACTGTAACACATTACAACAGTTGTAGAACTAATAGGCACTCTTGTAGCAGGCACTACACTTACAGAAATAATTACTATACTAATTGTCCTGGTGAAAATTAACTAATCATCCAACCTTGCCTTGTAAATATATTCACGGAACATAGGGGAATTAGTCGAAAACTCTCAGCGGTCCTTGTGTAATATAATCATATGCTGTGTTCGACATTTCGGCCGTTGTGACGTGCCTATCTCTGAGATGAAGAACCCGAATGCTTCATGTATCGATTGCTAGATGCGCTTAACCCAGGGACCGGGTTCGATTCTCGACGATTCTAAGATCAATTTGTAACACCATGTCAAAAATGTCAAAGTCTCTCTGACTGGTGCAAGAAGGAAGCAGCAGCGAGTATGCGAGGTTTCGGGACACGACATACCTGTTCTGAATGGTGTTACTCTTATAGTCGACTCTTTCTGATTGGATCAGGTAGCCAATGTGTAAATAACTCATTTCCTCCAAGTTGCCTTAACTCTTCATTTGCGTTTTTCTCTGGTGGTGTATTAAAGATCTAACAAGACTTCGGGCAGATGATTATGCGCTGATTAGGCGGACAGCTTCGGGGCTTTTTTGGACGACTGTCGAGTGAATAATAGGCCAATCAATAGAAGGCAATGGCCGTTGACTGTCTTCACATGTCAGCCCTGAAAATAACAGCATATGGCGCAGCGTCACCTAGCCACAAATATTCCAATTACTAGCTGCGGATCTCTGCGTCATGACAATTACGGAAGCATTGAATATTGGGAATAACGTGGATTTTCTTACGTGATGCTTTTGACGGCTTTAATTGTATTTCCGTTGTAAAATTGCTCCGCTTAATAGTTTAATAATATAAAATACTATCTGAAGTTCCATGCGTGGCACGGGTATTTAGTATTATTCCCAACCAACTGTTAATCTGGAAAAGAAAAGAACTGTGGGTCTAGTGTAGCCCTGCTCAGTTCTGCCCAGCCCTGATCTACTCTAGCCTCCCCCTTCCGTCTACTCCGCCCTGATCTACTCTAGCCGTCCTTCCTCGTCCCTCCCGATCTCACCCCGCCTCATGCCACGCGAACAGCTCAACCTCCTCACCCAGCCACGCTCCGCCTCGCTCTGATCACATGACACCACCCCGACATACCATGAAACAAGTGAGAACTTTCTTCTTGCCACTGAGTGAAAACAGACACGTTTTGCTCAGGTGTTATATTCAGATATGAAGTAAAAAATGTCGTATCACCTATGTTGTGGAACTATTATTAAAAATATTGAAATAATGGTGAACTGAAAAATGTTTTTAAATGTGCCTAATTTTTACTTTCTCGCTACGGAGTAGAAAGTTATGTAATTCTGTGCAAAAAACGGCAAATTTTCAATAGAAAACTCTTATTACAGGGACATGGTAACAAAAAACTGGATAAATACAGTTGCTTAATTTATAGGGAAAACAATTCTCTATCACATGGAGAAGAGAGAATCCTGTTTGTCGGTCCTTCATACCGAAAAAATCGATTGACGGAAAAACGTCTGTCCGTTGGATGTCGATAAAAATATCGTTTTCAAATTCAAGGAGCCGCGATATCAGCCAGATCGATTGGAGAATATCAATTTTAGAGAAAATAGGCTGAACGGTTTAGCCACTAACGTTGTTCAAGACTAAAGTAAAGGACGTTTGAAAAATAGTACAGGATCGTTTTCGTTGAAGTTTCTTAATTTTCGAAAAATGCAATAGTTGGATACAATGCGAGGAAGTAGCTTGTAGTACCACTAGTTATTAACACTTCACTATTGCAAATACTAGAGGATATACATGTGATTCAGAGTGACACACACTCTCTCGTACTATTACGTTTCCTTATATTCTAAGTCTAGACTTTCCTACTCTCTTCTCAGCTGCCATCTTTTGGCACCCTAAAGACATTCTTTCACGTTTTCTCAAGTTATCGGATCATTACTCTTCGAACTACTACTAAGTAGAATCGAAATATAACTTATATAAATTATTGAATGGTAAAATTTTGAACAAAACGAACATTTTCGTTAAAAAATTGGGGCCGTTTTTAAGAAAATGTAGAATTGAGCGTATTTGAAAATGAAGAAAATCAAGCTCATTTTCTCAAACACGTTTTGCCTTTTTGAGGAACATCATTAAAAACGATTGAAGCACATTTACTTATAAGTATAATAATGTGTAAAATTTGCCAGTAATATTACTGGCATAATCTTAATGCGAGAGGTATTTCAAAAACATTCTTCGGTTTATTTTTTGAAAAAACTAAAGAATACATCTGTGTCGTTTATTTCTTCTTATTTTGTGTATTTAACACCACCCACACAAAGAAATTAAAGAAAAAATCTGATTTTTTTTTTTTTTTGAAAAATGGCCATTGAAGCAATTGTACTCACAAATGTATTAACGGTCACAAATGTCCGCAATATAAATATTAACAACGCGAGGGAAAGAGAAAGAAATAAATATAATGAGAGAGAGAAAATTAAATTTGTGTATTTAAAAAAAATTTAAGAAACTGCTCATGACCTTGTTAAAGAGCTGATTTTTTTGAAAATATTGTGTCAATGGCAAAAATCTTTATCTTAAATTTTGTAGTTTACAAAGGTTAACTTTTTTGCAATTTCCGATAATATGGAGAGTTCGCCGAAAATGGTACAATTCCGAATTTTTTGGAGAAAGAACTGAAGTAATCTTCGTCACTTAGAAAAATTTATTCAGATAGTCATCTTTCGACGGCGTTGCAATCATCATCAATCTATAAATAATGTAAATAAAATAGAAAATAAACACAAAATAAGATAATAAAAATAATACAATTGACTATTCCACTCGTGAAATTAAAATCAATTGTGTTTAACTATACATACAAAATATTCCAATGAGGGCGGTGTATTGTTTATCGTTTTTTCTATTCGAATTTTTCTTATTGCTTCTCCCTATTGGCCAATCATAAACTGTGACTCATCCAGTAGCGTATCGAAATGAGTGTGGGCCCGCCCACAAAATTTTTATTCAGACCCCCTTCATAAATGGTATAGCAAAACCAAGTATGTAGTAACTTAAATAATGTAAATATCTCCTAAAACTAGGTCCTTTTCTACCCGGAGCCGCCCGCATTTCGGGCCTGAACGTTACTCTGAACTGAACCCATCTATCTTGGGTGGCGGTGTATTACCGTTGTGTCGCATGTGAATTTAGCAATGCTTTCAGTTATTTTCAATATTTGTGGCATGTTGAAACTCTTTTGGGCATCATTCACTCGAGGAATAGTCCTATGAAATACCACTCGTGATTTGGAAATTTTTAGATAAATTCCCTCCTCGCTCCGCAAGTCGAGAATTCATTGACAATTTCCGAAGGACTCGTGGTATTACCTATGATAAACATATTGAAATTAATGTAAGTATACAAGAAAGGCCGGGATTAATATAAATAATGAAATTTAAAACGAGAATTAAATAATAACAATAACAATAACAATAACAATAACAATAACAATAACAATAACAATAACAATAACAATAACAATAATAATAATAATAATAATAATAATAATAATAATAATAATAATAATAATAATAATAATATTATACTATCAAAAGTAAAAAAGAATCAATTGAGCTGCTGACGTACTCTCTATATGTGGCGAAAGTCGATGTGGAGACTGCGCTGAGGGTAGTTTGAAACGGAGTTTAGCTTTCTTGTCTGCTGGGGCTGCGGCCGTGGGGTCAGACGAGATCTGTGTAGTGTCTTCGTAGAAATGTCTCAGGATGTGGGGGAATCAGTTTGTTGGAGGGGGGTGTAAAAGTATTAGCAGAAGGGGCACCGAGAAATTGGATTGTTCGTAGAGAACTTCAGATTTCTGCTTGAACTGAAAAATGTGAAAAATTCTAAAGATCTCCTGTTACAGAATATATGTTCTAATTCAAGAATTATAATGTCAGATTCGGGGTGAAAAATGTATTAATATTGTTTTATTGTTTGTTGAAATTACAATGTTCAGTTTACAAGCAAATCTTTGTAATTGTGTGAAGACTTAATCTAATTAACTTAATCTAGTTTAAAATTATACTTAACTAATCTTAATATTGGGAGAGGAAACAAAAAGCTCCCAGGATAATTATTCAGCATTTGCAAATATCTGGCGAAAATAATGGAGCGGAAATCTGTTCTTAATTCTGTTTTTGTATCTGGGATCTTTTCCGAATGAGTTTATGGCTTTATGAAGGGTACGTTTGTGTACTAGTTGTTTGATATGAATGCTATTTGGAGTGCTATTTCATATATGTTTAGATCGTGATGTAGTTTGCTAATGAACCATGGTGATCTTTATTGCTAATGAATCATGGACCTCTTGTTCTTAATCTTAAATATTTTTTTGAAATGCGTGAATTTTGTTAAGATTGGTTTTGGCATTATTGGAGCAGTTCGGGCATGCGTGTAATAGTGTGGGACGAATAAGTGATTTGTTCAGCGTTAGTGCATTTGACAGTGAGGGATGGTTATAGAGGTTTAGTAAAGGTCTTAATTGAATTAGTTTGTTTTTCCTGTGTTGTCTCCAGTTAAGTTTTGAATCTAAATTTAATATAAAATTTGTATTGCTTTTGTGATTAGGGTCCAATGTATAGCGTTCTGATTTATGAGTACTGGGGATGGATGTGCAAATTGTTTTAATGAAAGGACTTTTGTTACTGATTTGGGGGATTTCATTTAATTTTCCAGATATTTGCCCAACTTGTTATTAGATTTAGATGATGTTGGAGCTGGAATTGGTGAGTTTCTAATGAAGTGCTGGAGATCTATAATGCAGTGTCATCAGCAAATTGGGCGGTATTTATTTGATGGGAAGTAGGAATGTATAAAATGTAGAGATTAAACAGAGTTGGGGATAGCGGTAAGCCTTCGGGTACCCCGGTGGCAATTTCTGGAGTTAGATATTTCTATTGTCTCCAAAGTCATTGCAGCGGTAGCACTGAATGGAACCTACAGTTTTCCTTCTTTCCGGCTTTACTACGGAGTCGCAAATGAAGTTACGGCAACTACTGGGATGGGCACATTGTGCTTGTTTATTCTCCTGACCTTTGTACCTGATGGAAATTGTGATACGATATCTACAAGAATTTCGTTTTCTGAGATTATGGGATGAATGTTTTGGATGAATGTTTTTTATTACTATTGAATATTTCTTTACACTGGGATTTGAGTACGTATGGAATTGTTTATTAGAATTTATAAAGTATTAAACTGCGCCTCTGAAGTCCGATATTGTCGTGAATTGTATTTTAATGTTAATGATCTTGAGTTGATTGGTAAATTTCTGTATAATTGCTAATTTGTGTTAAATGGATTGGGGGAACTTTTTACTTCTACTGGTACTCCAGGTGTCTCTTTATTTAAAACACTGAATCTATTTGATACTTCTACATTATACTCTGTTTGTTTGTTGTTGTGTTTTGCAAGTTGTTGTCAGTGTTCACTTCTGAAGAAGGTTTGACGGGGTCATGAGTTTGACGTCTCAGTCACTTGCGTCACCTCCGTCCTCGCGGTTTTGCTTCCCTTGCAACTCCTTGCTTTGTTGTGTCTCTGATAAGAGTTGACACGGTTGGGTGTTGTTGTGGGACTTGCCAAGATTTAACAGGCTCTATTGATGATCCATTCGTTTATGAATTGTTGATTGCGATTTGTTGAGGCTGCGACTTGCTGTCATCTGCAGCCCGTGAAGTCCAAGCAGCCTTCTGCGACCGCCATGTTGATTGGATATTCTGGATTGTAAACTGATTCTAAGGCTTGGGTAACAAACTACCCTGTTCTGAGAAGTTCATTGTTTGACATGGATGCACAGGCCTGCAAAATTTAGGTTATCGAAAATTGTTTGAGAAATTTCATTTGTGGTTTACAGAATCGGGTACGCTGATTTCAAATATAAGCTCCATTCTTTCCTATCACGTCAGGTTTCCCTCAAAGTGTATTTGAGTATATGGGAAAAGTATAAGTAAATTCAGTTGTCAAAGAAACATATTAGTGAATTAAAATAAAATGGATTACGTACAAACTTTTATATGCAGAAAATCACTCAGAGAAAGCACTTATTTCACACTTTGTGGTTTCTATTTCTCATAAAAGCATAAGCTTAGGAAAAACAATATTTATATTTTTTATAGTACCCCACTATATTACGTGAACAAAAGTAACAGTCAGTTCTGTGATTAAAGGGCTCCATCCATATTATTAGATATCCAAAACGGAAAGATTTCTTAACTTGAGACCAGTGCCGGAGTTCTTTCAAAGAGATGCAGCATACTTAATGTGCAGCCCATGGATTGTCTTGATCGCCTAGTCTCGTCCCGAAGTATGCATAATAAAGATTTTTATGTAAATTCAGTAATGTTTCTTTATTGTCCCTTTACCACATATTCTCTATAAATATAACAAAAGTTATCAGGTGAATTTCGACAGCCTCTTGAAGTCATCTTGTGTAATAATTGTCTTCTACAGTTTCATAAAATAACTCACTACGATTGCAAGGCAACTGTACTTCCTGCAAAGAAATCTATACTGGAATGACCAGCGTCAAACGAATTATAATGACAGTTGAATTCAGAACAACAAAGTAAATACAGTTCTACAAAAACCATTAATCTTCTTTAAGAAAGAATTCTCCTAAGTCGGAACAACCAAGAGCAGGAGTACATATGGCATGGTAGAAAAATGTATTTATCCTCTGGACTCTACAATGGAAAAAAACTAATTTGTGCAAAAATTATGGGTGATAGAAATTTGTCATTTTTTTAAATTCAGCACACCGAAATCTGTATAAACTGTATTAATTTGCAGAAATTATTTCCGTCACAGTTTCATGGATGAAAAAAGTGATTTTTTCTGCATAAACTCGATTAAAATACTGATTAGTGCAAAAACGATGGGTGATGGAATATTTTCATTATTTTTTCTGAGTCAGTACGGAAATCTGTATAAATCAGCCATAACTTTGCGGACAAATTTTTAAGTGGATGCCTATGATATTGATGCACTAAAACTAAACACGCACTTCCATCCAAGCACTGAAAAATCAGTCCCCACTGTGCTGCGAAACGTTCTGAACAATGTTGCTCGGTTGAGAGCGCAGAGCGTAGTGTGGGTGAAAAGTGTGGCCTGGGTTTAAAAGTTGTGTAGCTAAGTGCGTTCTGTTTGTATTGTGTTTCCATGCATGTGCATGTTCTTTAACTCTGGTAATGAAGCTTCTGCCTGTCTGGCCTATGTATTTAGCTTCTCAATTGTAGCAGTGAAGTTCATGAACTCCTGAGTTCACCGTCAACGGAGTTGGGTAGCGAGGGAAGAGTAGGAGTTTGAAGGATTCTTGTGTGGTAAAGGAAACATGAAAATTGTATTTGTGAAGAATATAAGCCATTTGTGCGATAATTTACCAAAGAACGGAATGGATATACATTTTGATGATTTCTGGGGAAGTGGGGTGAGGCTTGTGTGCGTTCTCAATTTTTAATTTTCTTATTTTCGGTGTAGTATGTTGTCAAAGAGAACGGTCTGTATCCATTGGCGATAGCTATATATTTGATAGAGAAAGTTGTCTTGTGTTAGGGGAAGGCTGATAAGTCTGCGAATCATGACTTGGAATACTGAGTGTTTGTAAGCGGGGATGTTGGCATGTTTTGTGGATGACAGTATGTATGTGTGTGTGTGTGTGTGTGTGTGTGGGTTTTCTGAAAACATTGAAAATGTGTTTGTTATGTAATTTAGAGTTAGTTATGTCTAAGAAATTAATGGATTGATTTTCATTTTCTAATTTTGTTTTGAATTTTATGGATAGGTGTCTGTAGTTAAGAAACTCGATGAGGAATCCGCGGATACCAATTTGAAAACCTATTGCAATAAACATAATTTTGAATTAATTAAATAAAAGTAGTCATTCGTAAATATAATTTTGAAATTTGAAATTGAAGAAATTAAATTACGCTCTACATAACAATACATTAATATAATTACAATAATACATTAATATAATTACAATACTAATTACAATAAATTAGTTATATAGGAGTTTAATTTCATCTTACCCCCTAGTGTTTTAATAAATACGATAGAGTAACTGTTCAAAACAGTTTCAAATTAGGAACCAACACGTTTTTGTATAGAAAACCAAAAACAATATATTTTATAAATCAGAACGTTATTTGAAATATGTTTGTCTCAGAATTTCTACGGATGGCGGTGCCTTTTCAAATCGGCAGGAGAATTAATTGATAATATTATCTTAAACACGCCGGTGTGTTTTTATGCCCAAACAAACACACTAGTACGTAATAATTATATGAAACACATCTCATTCATTATACACCTATTCACATCTCACTTTACATACCCACATCAGATTCATTATTCACATATTCACGCCCCACTGGTTCGACGACGTACATGTTACCCTGCTGTGAATCAGTGGTGAATGAAGGAGCGGATTTCGCGGCATCCGGCAACCGGCAGCAGCGCAGACCGAGTTCGCTCCCCGCTGAGCGGTGCTCGCCCCCCCCCCCGCCCCCGCCCGGCTCTCCTCTTCGGGAGCGGTGAATTTGTGGACTTCGGAAACGTGCGACCGCGAGCGCGCGGCGGGGTAGGGTCAGGGGGGGGCACCGCTCCAGCGCTGATTCTCTCCCCCCCCCCGCCACGTACGCCGCCGCCACCAAAGCGCGTAGACAGTGGCACCGCACAGTGGGCGTTAACGATACCGAAATGGGGGCATGGTATGTGATCCCATTTCAATCAAAAACAAAAGTGTTTCATGGGCCTAAAAACAACTGTAAATTAATACACATGATCATTATATTTCTATGATCATCCTAATGATTGAATTATTACTACCTTATTACCACTGTAACTAGTGAAGCCTCACTTGATACAAGTATTTGAGTATTTGTAGGGTCTGTTGTCTCAATTATGTTGTATTTTATACTGTTTTATTATTTTGTTAACGTCACTATTATTTGTATTTGTTGTGTATTACTGTATTATTTGTATTTGAGTTACTTTATTATTTAAATTTATAATAGAAGAACCATGTAAAGAAATTACTAAGAAAATTGAATTTAATTGGTTGAAAAAATGAAAATGAAATGAAAAATACGCACGATAATTTATTTTATGCAAGGTTTACTTTCACTTTTTATTCCGTTTCTGTAGCTATGTGAAGGAAACTAGCACAGTCCCTCTGACTGGGAGGTCCCAGTGTTTGAGTCCCGACAGTGACAGGACATTCGACACTGGCTAGATGGCTGCATGCCAAGTTAAGCCGCGATCTGAAGGAGAACTCTGGCTGCTCTGATGGGTAGTTTTCTCTGGTTTCTCCGAGTAATACCAGGTGAATACCGGAGTAGTTCCACTGAATACGTATTTATAAAGTTGCGCATCTCCATGTTCAATGCCCTGTGATGACGTGTTGGTCAGCAAATCTAGCGATCCACGCGGCGATCAAGAAATACTGCCATTCATAATACAATACAATTCACTACTCCATAAAAAGACATACACCATCTGCTAAATCTAAACAAAAAGTGAATGTGTGTGTGTGTGTGTGTGTAATGTAATAATTTCCTTATGCTGTGGAATTATGTATGTATGTAGGAAACAAGTATTTCTATACTGTTCATGAACATATATCAAAATGTAAGTAATATAAGTAGTTAATAAGGGTAACTGGTAGGTAATAACGTTTATGTTGCGAGTAAATAACACATTTTCGCCTTGCGTCCTGAATGTATTGGACAAGTAAAAAACATTAACTTAGGGTTCTTCCTTCATTATTGGCGCACTGAATTGCAGGGCAGTGCGCTCCTTTTGAGACACACATTGTTTTTCGTGTTAACGGGAAAACCCGGTATCGCTAGTCAAATTCGTTCACTGCGCCCTATGAAGTCTCGGAGGCTAAGAAAATTTGAGACTCGCGGGTTCCTAGTTGGGTGAGGGAACCCCGGTAATTCTTGAGTCTCGGCCATTACATTGTACTCTGTAGCTCATTTCGTGACTTTTTTTCATAGTATAAGGAGTAGCAGCGAACTTCCCTTTTATCAAAATGGAGGGCACCCACTTTCAAAGGAATAAAATAAGTAGGATAAACAAGGTTTCTATCGCAGGCTATTCAAGGCAAATATCGCAGTTCTTTCTTTCATTGGCTACACAGCCCTTGCAGAAACGGGCAGTGAACGGTTCACTACACTACGTTGCGCAACAGGCATAACAAACAATCTTCATCGGTATCAAGCAACAATTAATACTTTTAGAGCGAATTAAAATAAAATTAATATTACAATTAATACTGTGAGAGCGAATCCTGAATTAATGATAATGCAAATCAACTTCGTCTGTCTGCGCAAACCATTGAGTACACAGAAAGTGTAAACAGAAGATGGAGGATTCAAAGCCTTTTAAGCGTGACGTCACAAAGCTGGCGTCCAGCGCCTCATATAGATAGCATTGGGCAGAATCGATAAGCGCCGGGAAAATAGAAAAATTGTTATAGAATGTCTAATAATATCTTATCCTGTATATTACAGGATGGAAAACTTATCTCTCATTCTGTGTATTACAGTACGGAAAACGTAGGTTACGGTATGGTTTAGGGCCTCAAAATTCCAGCTTTTAAGACTCTAGAATGTTTTGTTAGGAGTTATTTTAGTTTAGGAATATTTTGATGCGTTTTTAGCAAATCCTTTGTATGTTTCAATGCAAAGTGTAATTCGTCACGTATCCGTAAAATTCTCTTTTTTTAGAGACTTTATTTATCAAGATTGGTTGTGTGTAAGAGCCGCAAAAGGTATTCTTCTTGCCAGATCTCCCAGCACGTGCCTCGCGCCTACGAACTCCACAAGTCTTCACATGTGACTTGCGTGTGCGTACTCTACCTGACTACACAGCAACGACACGTGATACTGTTCATAGTTCATATGTTTCTACTTTAGCACTATTGTGTCAAGCCATATTCCACACTCGAACTCTTATTATTTTCTATGTGCAATCAACACAGTTTGGAACTGTAATTGCCTATTCCCTGTAATGTTTCATAGTTAACTGCAACAAACTCAGTCTTCATTCACCTATGGCTATTACAGTGCCTCAATGCTGACTGCAACCAACACAGTTTTTGTAGATGCTGTTAAATTCATTCAAGATTTCTAACATTAGTGCAATTATTTTGATATTAATTGTATAACTTTCTTTGTCTTAATTATAGGCATTTTCTCTCTAATCACTATATGCCTACTGAATTCTCCCAAGGTAACACTGACTCCCTCTGTAGATATAGACATTTACAGGGAAAGCGTCTATGTCGCATTAAACACGTGGTCCTCCGAGTTATCAAAGCTGCTAAGGTATGGTGAAAGAAGCTGTCTGCTGCTCATCCGAGCTATCGGTACCTGCTCACTCTCCCACCAACAGACACCACTCTTTGTAGGGGTTGGATTTCTACCAACTATAAAACCACGATCTTCAATCTGATCCATTTTGGAACTGCTGATGTGCATGACGTTAGAATGGCATTACCTTTAATACTGATCTCTAACAGTCTTTCTCCTGCCTCTTTTTTATTCATAATTGGTGACTATTATTTGTAAGAAATTTTCGACTGTGAGTTTCACCATTTACTTTCTGACATGCATTGTGTCTGTCTTTGTCTCATGGATTTCAAATGCAAAAAATGGTCTGATGTGTCCTGTTCGTTGCAGTATACACAGTCTTCATTATTTATTTTCCCCATTATTTAGGCACAGCTTCAAAATTGGCCGTGTCCAGTTAAAATCTGTGTGAGATAGTAATCAGTTTGTCTGTGTTCGCATTTTATCCATGTGTCTATTTACTATATTAGTCGTCTTGTTTACTGAGCGACATTTCGGGTTTCTTCCCATTTGCGTTGCCAATGTTGAATCGTTTTTTTCTGATGTTTGGTTTTCTTTCCATTCCTTTCTCATTAACGACCCTTCCCTCCTTCATGATCTGGTCAACAGGTATTCCTACCGTTTCTATCTGTAAGGCTGCATTGAAAATCGTTCTGTGTCCAAAGATAACTCGTAACAGAATTTATTTGCACTTTCTCTAAAATCTTCGTGTTGTTTTCTCGTTCTAGGGACGTGTACCGGACTGGTGACGCGTATAATACCGTTAACATGCGAGGATAATCCTCTTAAGTGTTTTTGGTCCTCCAATGTTTGACAACGGTATCTCTCACATAAGTCGAAAAGTTTCTGTCATCCATCCACACTCCAACATCGCACAGTGTTCACTGTAGTAATATGTATTTCTTTTAACAGAAAGCATTGGCTTGGGCGTTTTATTGGAACATTTAGCTCAGTAGTTTCACTTTTATGTGAGGCCAATTGCAGTTCACTGCGCTCTATACACGGTCTATATGCTACAGAGATTTATTGCTTTTGAGCATTAGCTTATCAGCATCTTCCACTGTTACAATCAAGGCTAAGTCGCCCGCATATCCTATTAGTACCGCTCCTCTTGTTAACTGCATTCGGAGTAAGCCGTCATATAGAACATTTCACAGGGTTGGTCCCAATATCGAACCCTGAGGGACGCTTGCTTTCATTTCTACTTCTTCTTTCCCCTTATTCTTATATTTTTAAAGTACTACTTAATTACATTCACTAGGTATTGTGAGATGTTTCTTCGTTGCAGCTCCGCTATATTCAGACTCCATGCTAAGGTGTTAGAGCATTTTTCACATCACGTGTGATTTAAAGTAACCTATCTGTCGGCCGTGCCATGTATGATCCTAACTACCTTTTCGATTGTATTGCCGATATTTCTTTTATGAAGCCAAATTGATGACAGGACGGCTCTTCTCCTTAATCGATTTATGCTTGAAGTCGGGCTTTGATAAGGCCCTCGTACTTAGAGTGTTTAGAAGGCAAAGCGGTCTGAAAGCTGGTTTTTTCTGTCCTACTTCTTTTTAGAAGCAGTGTCAGCTTTCTTACTTTCCATTATAGTGGAAATAGTGGTCTTCCATTATAGTGGTCTTGCATTCTTAACAATGTGTTCATTATTTTTATTAGGACTTTCGGGACTACGTCTGCGGTAATCTTTATTTCTTCCGGTGTAATGCCATCTACTCCAGAAGCTTTTCCAGGCTTCATGCTTAGGATAGCCATCTTTACTTCTTCGAAAGTGAATGACTTTACATCTGCACGCCGTAGATTAGTCTTTAGCTCATCGTTTCTGCATGGAAATAATTCCAAAACTATATCCTTTTTGGATCTGTTGAGAGATTGCACGGCCTTCAAGTTGGCCTTCCAGTAACGATTTTATATCCCACTCCCCAAATGTCATTGTTCAGATCTTCACACAGTTGTTTCAAGTGTTTATTTTTCGATTGGTTAATTATCAGCTCTAGTTCGTTTCTGCAAGGTCGGTATTCTTCCCGCAGCTTTGAATTGCTTTGCCTTGCGTGTCTGTTTGATCTCGTCTCTAATCTTCTCCTTTGGATGCAGGTCTGTCTTTGGCAGCCTATTTCACTATTCCACCAGCATGGTACCCGTGTTGTTGTGTTTCTTGTACATCTTGCGCAGCTGCTCCGGTACGTTACTTTTAATAGTATTGATGCTTCTTCTGGAGGTACAGCGTTTGTCTCATCAGACCTCTTTTCTACCGTACCTAGCAACAACTTTCTATAGGGCCTCCCAAATGTATTTGATATTTTGCCTTAACGTGTTTTTTCTAGTATTTCGTGAGATCTTTATTTCAAATGCGATGAAATGGTAGTAACTGAGGGATTATTCTTCAAGCACCCGAGAATTTGAAATTTTTCTATGTCTAGTGTGGGTCAACGCAACGTCCATGAAACTTTCCGTATCAGCTCTAGTAAATGTCTGCATATTTTCCGGGTTAGTTACAACTAGGCCCATTGCTGCTAAATATTCAACAAAATATTCCCCTCTCTTAACCAAAATAGGTAATCCCCAGATTGGTGACTTCGTCTTCAGATCCCCAAGTATTATAAATTCTCCTTCTATTGATCTGCAGTCACGGCATAACGTATCTACCTCATTTTGAACGTGTCCTAGGGGATATTGGTAGAAATTTAACAACAATAGATATTGAAATCGTACATGTGTAGACATACATATCTTTCTTCGGCCCTGAGATGGTGGATGGATATTATGTATATTTGATTTTCACCTATTCGTAGGCCATGTCATTGCTGTGAGAGAGTCGCATGACATTATTCTGTAGTATTCGGGTGGATTGAGTTCCAATTGTTGTGCTTACAATCTTGCTCTTGTCTCCATAATCCGCTTCCTGACGGCATGACACTTCATTTCGGCTGATCTACGTCCAGCCTCATTGCATACTATACTGTGCTGTACTACCATTACCATTACCACTACCATTACCATTACCACTACCCCCCACTGCTACCACTACCACCCCCACCCCCCCACCAC
>BOPP01000065.1:3194979-3213047 GCA_017312745.1 Gryllus bimaculatus | reverse complement strand
CACCACCACCACCACCAAACAACACAACAACAACAACAACAACAACAACACTGCATACAACTACCACCTTGCATACGACTATACCCAACCACACCAACCACTACCATATATTACCCACTACCACATACCACTACCACTACCACTACCATTAACCATTAACACGCTACCAACCACTCCCAGCTACCACACACCCACCGCTACCAACCATTACCCTATTACCACATACTATTGAAGCACTCCACCCACCAACCAACCCACAACCCAACCACCACACACACCACGAACCCACCCACCACCCACCACCACCACCCACATCCACCACTACTACATACTAACTACTACTACTACTACTTTACTAAACTACTTTACTACCACCACCAACCACTACTAACCCCAACACCCAACCCACTACTACCACCCACCATCCACCACTACTCACTACTTTAACCAAACCCACTACTACTACTACCACCACTTACTACTACTACCACCACTACTACTACTTTGACCACCACTCTTCACTACTATCCACCACTAAATCTACACTTACCACACTATACTACTTACCACCGACTGACCACCACACCACCACCACCACCACACCACCACCACAACGCACCACTACTACTTACTACCACATAACCACTACTAATCTATTACTTCCCAACTACTTACTACTACTACCCACTCACTTTTACTTGTACTTACTACCACCACACAACACCATTACCGACTAATCCCACTTTGCACTTACCCCACTTACCAACTTACCCATACACGCTACCACACTCCCGGCTTGTTAACCACCATTACCCGCTAATATTACCAACTACTATTGGCAACTCACACTTCTTATACTACTACTACCACACTACTACTTATCTACTTAAACCACTACCACTACTAATACCACTTACTCACTACTACTACCACTACCACTCCCTCTACTCCAACCACCATCTACTACTACTATCTTACTACTACTATTACCCCGACTAACACTACTACTTTACTATACTTACCTACTACCCACTACCACTACTTGATCTATCTCCTGCATCTTACATACTCACTACTTAATCAACTACGTACTCTAGACACTGTAACACAACTATGGTCACACACCACTGCCCACAACTACCACTACCTACTACTACTATCTCTCTCTACCACCACCACCACCACCACCACCACCACCACCACTACTACTACTACTACTACTACTACTAGCACGACTAGTATTATTTCCGTTATGCTGTCGTACATGCGCTCGTTTGGAGCCAGTGTGCGCTGGCGGAGGCGTGTGTGCGCGGGCGGGGCCGGGACGGCGCCGCGTCGTCCTTGGCGTGATCGATGTCTCCTCCGCAACTCTAACTTGATCAAATCGCGCCTTGTGCGCGCGCTGTGGGCGGCGACGGCGTCAGCCTCCCTCCCGACAGAAGAAGCGAAGTGAAGCGCTGCGCATGTTAAACCTGCGAACGAACCTCCACCCAACACGTCCCAATGAAATTCAAGTTATTAACCAGTACTAGCCCGTAGCAACAAAAATGCTACTGAACAAAACCTCAGAAAATGGTTTTTCAAAAAGGTAGCACTTACACTGTTCAAAAACAACACATAAAATACTCTCGTACTACACCGCCACAAACTAAATATTTCAGTAAAAACAATCTTCACGAATCGACTAAACAATATTGGTCAAGCTAGTGAACTGTAACCCATAGAGGACTGTTGCCATCTCTGAGTTAGCGAGCCAATCGCTAACGAGAACATGCGTGATAAAAATATGATACGAATTCACGACAAATGTGTGTAGCATGTTTGTATCTTTGGAAACCTGTTTGTGCGTCTTTTATATTCGGTGTTTAATAATAATTGATATTATTTAACCCTCGAATCGTCGTACACATAGTTCGAATGACGCCTACGACAATACACTGTACATGAAAGGGTTACAAGTGTCGCTTCTCCTACCATAATTTTGGAGAAACATACCCGATTAATGAGTTTGTATCTTTCTAAATGTGTACGTTTACTTTGTATTTATTGTTTAGTAATAACTGACAAATTTGGAATTCCGGGATCAAAAGTGTCTCTTGATTGCGGATGCGCTCCTTGCGCATGTACACCTCGACGCACGGTATATGAACGAAGCCAGTCAGCTGGTGGTTATACTCATACACGTGGGCTTCTGGTAGAGCAATGGTATACTCTAGAAGGCTACTAACAATTGGAGGACATCTCAAAAGAGGAAGATGATGTAATAGCTGCCTTTAGTACTGTTTCAATAAATGAAAAGTAGTGGTAATACCTCCTAAAAACTTGAAACCAATAAAATATAAAACATGTAACTTATAATTTACAAAAACAAACATTGAATAAACAATTAAAAATTGTTTTTACTATTACTAAACTTTTACTGTTAGTAATTTTTACAGCAAAATGTGGTACCCCCTTACCCGTAGGAGATACTCGTAACTCTTGCCCGCTCCCTATGAAAGGTGAGGGGCATAGCTTTTACCCTTATCTGCTCGCCTGGGTATATAAACCAGGGACAGCAACAGAGCCGGCAGAGACCATTCCTATCACGCCGCGCTGGTCCACAAGCTCAGCAGATGTGCGCACCTCTCCGTGCACGGTAGTGCCGACCTCCGCCAAGTGTATTTTGTGCGACTTCAGCCTCGGCCAAGTGAATTCTGTGCGCCTTCAGCCTCGGCCAAGTGTATTCTGTGCGCCTTCAGCCTCGACCGAGTGTATTCTGTGCGCCTTCAGCCTCGGCCGAGTGTATTCTGTGCGCCTTCAGCCTCGGCCGAGTGTATTCTGTGCGCCTTCAGCCTCGGGCAAGTGAATTCTGTGCGCCTTCAGCCTCGGGCAAGTGTATTCTGTGCGCCTTCACCCTCGGCCAAGTGTATTCTGTGCGCCTTCAGCCTCGGCCAAGTGTATTCTGTGCGCCTTCACCCTCGGCCGAGTGTATTCTGTGCGCCTTCAGCCTCGACCAAGTGAATTCAGTGCGCCTTCAGCCTCGGCCAAGTGTATTCTGCGCGCCTTCAGCCTCGGCCAAGTGAATTCTGTGCGCCTTCAGCCTCGGCCAAGTGAATTCTGTGCGCCTTCAGCCTCGGCCAAGCGTATTCAGTGCGCCTTCAGCCGCCCATCTTATCTCGCTGCGGAGGTCGACCTTACCGCCACCGGCCGCCGATGTTTCCGTCACCGCGTAGGAGACGCTTTCTTCCCCTTTTGCAGGGGCAAAGAGCGGTCTCCTAGTGCCGCCGCTACACCCACAGAATATTCTAGAGCCACGCAACCCAAACTTAATTTACACCAGAGGGTCTTATATTTATATATTGTTTGTCGAAGTTTCTTTAATTAGAGAGTGGTGTGTATATCTGTGGAACTATTGTTGTCTCATTGAACACTTGCTTACTGTTGATACAAAAGAAAACAAAGCGATAATATGAAAATTAAGAGAAACAAAGGTAACTAAAATCTCAATTTTATATAATTAACGAATTCATAAAGTTTACTATACAGAAATTGGTACTATACAGATTGAATTCGCTTTTAGCTCGCACCCTCAAGAGACAGGAAGAGGTATTACTCGCGCAACTTTTCTTGAACGATGGATTGGAGAAATGCGGGTAGAGAGGGGGTATTAGTTAAGAAATCGGCCACTAGATTTTATGAAGCGATGCCAATCTCTGGAGAATCAGTCACGCCTTCGTAACGTTCTCAATAATTTGCGTTCTAACTTTATCAGGTGTTCGACGTATCTCCTGTGATAGATCTTTACCTTGTTCGGTCATTTCTTTAGATTTTTGGAGAAAATAACCGATAGAAGTTCCAGTCTTCAAAAGAAAATTGTTTCTATTTCGCGCTAGTGAAGATGTGTTTGGAATGTTGTCATCAGTGCTCGCTGCGAGCTTTTGCCTTCATCTGTATATTGTTCCAGAGAGGGGGAAGCAAGGTCATCGTTCAAGAAAAGTTGCGCGAGTAATACTTGTTACACGGAGGAGGTGAAGTTCCCGTACGGCTGTATCCGTACCGTTGCTGCAGGAACTGGAGAGTTGCGACGATGTGAATGTGACGACACATGCTCTTATTCTGCGTCAGTGAGACTGCAATGGCGATGACCTCTGACACACAACTTGGCACCGGCTGAACGAATGTTCAGAGACCCTGGGCACGACGACACAGCGCGTGTGCCACCGTAGCGATAGACTCACTGTCGCACCACGGGCGTCAAAATTAAAGGAAATGCAGCGCCTCGTTGTTCTTGGTGCATGTGAGCGAGTGACGCCATTAAAACTTGCCACATGGCATACGTTGATGAACAGTCTGTAGCACTAATTAGATTTATAACGTTAATGCTACTGAAATATTAAAGTGATCAGTTAATAAAGGTAAAAAATATTTTCAGTTGGTAATATTTTTTTATTTTCTCTTACATTCTTAATAAACAAGAATGTTATAAAAACTTAAGAATAGGCTCACATGTCACATATTACAAAGTATAATTTATACTCAAATCACTATCAAACATTATTCAGCGCTGTTTTCCTCTGTTTATGATCTATCAATTGCTCTTTTCTTACATTCTCTCGAATATATCATCAGTGGTGATGCTTCTATTGAAAACCCTTTAATCTTATTTGGTAGAAAATCTATCGATAACCTCGTAAATTTGCATTCTGTAATTCCACACAATGTTCTAAGATTTGTAATTTTGGTATTAAAAGTAAATAAGTCATTGTTCATAATAAATATCATTGAGTACAAAATGAAATGTTAAATCATTTCACTCGTACGTTCATGCGCGTTTTACAGCTACAATATTTATAGCTCACGACTCGAAATACGAAACTAGTAGTGCTAAAAAAGCACATACTTTCTCGAAATATTACTATGTTATCGTTATGTACTATGGGACGTACTGAACGTTAAATTAATGGTTTTTGTGTCGAAAATTCGCCGGTGCACGATTTCAATACTTTCTCTTCTTACGTTAGTAAGGGCGAGAAAGTAAAATCTCCGCTACAGACCTAACCTCACCCACGACATGAGACACATTGATGACTGACCACCAGGAGAGAATATGAAATACTTGTTACAGGTACTTATTGGTACCTCTGAATAGTTCGATAAAGCGAAGACTAAGAGACTCAAAGACGAAATAAATAAGTAACCAGTCAAATAAACTAAAATTTTATTAAGTATTTAAAAATTTTCTACATTCCTCTCTTTAGAAGATTTAGCAAACGTAATATTGAAAAAACGAGGGGAAAATGGTAAAGTGAACGACTTTTCCATCGCCAAGAAAGGCGTGGGATTCCACTGGGCTCTTTCACACTCGGTCTGCCAGTGGAACATAGAGCGGTACTGCCATCCGCATATTTTCTCAACTGAAAAACTGACCAATTTTCTGCTTAAAAGCTCGACCAAGGGCAGCTAGACATATTTATTAATCTTTTATTTTTCTGTAAAAAGTTCTTACCGGATTTTATAGAGGTTTATTGAACCAGCAACGAACAAGTATGGACTGATGTCACACCACTAGTTTTACCTGAGGCTTTGTTCGGGTTACTTTATTCTCGATCTCGAATTGCCAACGAACTCAAACTGCGCTTTTTGATCACAAATTTTCTGTACATCCTACCTCCCGACACAACGAGTAAATTCTTTAACTGAAATCGTGAGTAACTGCCCCATCTCGGGATTGTCCTCGCTGGCCACGAGACCAACCAGTTTTACCCAGAAAGGCAATTAATTTCTATTATAAGCACTCGCTAAGCCATTTTGCTGCGTAATAAGGACTTCTCCGAGCTTAATTAGGCCGGCGTAAGCGCTATGAGACCCTTGAACTGGTCGCCGCTTCTGCGGGCCGTAGCGGTCATACAAATATTACTTCCTTCAATTTGTCTTTATACCATAAAAAATACAGCTGGCGTAGAATTTTCAAATGTTCTCATTGTCACTTAGACTACAAATTCATTTTCTGAGCAATAATTTGTTTTAGTTCCGTAAGCTAAACGCAAAGTTTAGATAGGTTTTGCATATCACAACAGTACTCACACTGTGTTGATCCCATCAAACAATTTCGAACAATTCTATCATATGAATCGCAATTTTTAAAACATCAAGACTGTTAGGTATATGATGTTTCTCTGATTACTTCTTTAATGAAATACAAAAAACTAATATAGTTTCCATCTAGTAGCAGCGTAAATGATATACATTTTACTACAATTTTAAGTGTCAAATACTCCGAAATTCTAATTTCTTTAATTCTCGTATTTCTAGACACACATGTGTGCAAAGAGTGCACACATGTGTGTCTAGAAAAAACCTTCCTCGATTGGTAACTCGGAACAGGAAATTTCGCGTTGATTGAGAAATAGACTTTTTTCAGAATTTTTGTAAAAGTATTATTTAGGATTACGAGTAAGTACACAATACGTACTTACCCTCTTGGGTAGCCCTTTGGGTAGCGTGCTCGCTTCCCACAGCGCAACCCCGGGTTCGATTCCCGAGGCAAATTATAACTGTAGGCTTTCCTTACAAATGGGCCGGTATCTATTGCTGTGTCGACGATGAGACCGTCCACTCCAAGGTTATGAAAACCAGTGTATATGATGAAGGGATGTCTTCGTATTGACCACACAAACTCCTTATCCCATTGGGTCATCGCTGGCCATCGCAAGGACAGAAAACATAATATTTTTGTATAATTTCACTTTCTCGCTACGGAGATAAGAGAATGTTATGTGCGCGAAAAAACGGCGAACTTTCGAAAGGAAAACTTTCATGATAGGGTCTTGATACCGAAACGTGGATAAATACAGTCACTAAAATTAGAAAAAATCCTCTATGATGTGATGTAGCCAGAATCTATGTTTTGTGTGTCCTTTATATCGAAATCGTCCGTCCGACCGTCCCTCCCTCCGTCCGTGAACAACGCTAGCGACTAAACCGTTCAGCCAATTTTCTCCAAAATTGCTATTCCCCAATCAATTTTTTTTCTGATGTTGAGACCTTACCCTGAGGGAGCAATTGGCCTAGTCCTCACATTATAAAATGTTTTGAAAAAATAAATTAATTTCTGTTTTTATTTACAACATGGAGTTTTTTTACCAAAACATCTTGACAAAATATGATGCATCTGAACAGAAAACCTTTTTAAATCAGTATCTATTGTTGACATTCATAAATGCAGTTGCCATAAATTCTCGATTTGATTGAGGGCAGAAGAATGAAGCGGCGTTTCCAGCACTATTGACCAATTCTACAACAACCATTCCCGCACTAAATACGATTTGTGTTTCGGGTCATTATCTTGATCAAATTTAAACGAGTTCCTGATGCCCATTGTGGCAAAAGATTTCTGTAAATACTCTTTCAGTATGTTGAGATACTGATGTTTGTCCATTGTGTCTTTAAACACCAACTCCCCCACGCCAGCAGCTGATATGCAACTCCACACCATTATGTGTCCACCTCCGTGTTTCACAGTTGACACTAGGTTTTTAAGATGCAATTCTGTATTTGGTTTGCGCAATATCATTTTCCTACCGCGTACCGCTAAAAATATTAAACTTTTTCTCATCAAAAATTACCTCACGTCACCACTCCTCTGATTTTGTCACATATTCCTTTGCAAACTGAAGTCGTTTAGCTCTGTTCCCAGCACCGATAAAGGTTTTCTTCCTGGCTGCTCTGCCATGAAATTGGGCATTTCTAATTACTCAGCGCACTGTTTCGAGGTGCACAGATGTCCTTGACGCTTCGCGCAGTTCCGCTGCAAGCTGGACGGCACTCACCTTCTGATCTTCACGTACTTTCTTCAAAACTGCGCACTGCTCTCTTTCGCGGATCTTCTTACGCTGTCCTCGTTGCGGTTTAGATTCAATTCTATCTTGTTTCTTAATGAAATAGTTCACCGTGCTCTTGATTATGAGTCAAAAATTTGTGATTGCTCCGCAGAAGCGTCCCTTTGCATAGTGGAAAACCACAAGCTGCCTCTGCTCGATAGTCGAATTCTTTCCTTTGCGCCCCATTGCAAGAGGTGTTTCCAGGCAGATATATTTTCAGCGACTGACTGCATAGTTTCGTTTGGCCTGGGTGGGCGATGGTGCGCTTATCGCGCTATCTGGGAGAGTGGCGAGGGGTTAACAGGAAATCTTCCATAACGTGTCCAAAAAGTAATATACTTTCGTAATCTTACATATTCACACATAAATCCGTGTTTATGAAACGTACGTCATGCATCAGAAATATTTTCTGCTTCCCAATAATATATACACAGTTCCTATGCATTTCCTCACATGGAACTTCCGCTCACGTGCGTAAAATTACAGTCAAACAAGAAACGCCTTCTGCATTTGTGGCTGTCCGAATATTAATGTGAACCACTGAATATAACGGGCAATAAAACTAAATCGGATGTAAAACATATATTAACAGGAAAATTTTATTAACAAAATTGTAAAAAATCAATGGTTTCTACCCATGCTATTTTTAGCATGGGTAGAAACCATTGTTTGCTCGAAATGTTGCTTTCGAAAACAAGAATTTGTAAATGAAACGATTGAGCGGAATTAAGAAACTTTCGCAAAACAAAAAATTTGAGCAGTGAGATTGAACGATTGAGCGACTGGTGCCTCCAACAACCTGGTGGGTCGCAGCACTATCAAATGACATAAATGTAATTTCCAAAATTCAGAACACTAATGTTTATAAATACTTTAAAAAGGATGTTGGTATATCCGAGATCGATAAACTCCGAAACAATTTGATCGATCTCCGTAACAGTTGATATATCTAAGTGTTTTTTCATGAAGAAGATTTGTATGATGTTCATTTAATTGTTACTCTCCACTAGATGGCTCTGCATCATAAGATGGCGTTTCAGTTAAATGCAATCCTCAATCCACCTGGGCTTCATTGTTGCTGGGCGTTGCCATGAGACGGGCGGCCTTGAACAGGACAGTTTGAGCGGGCGGTGCGGGATGTTCACGGGACGAAACTAATTCTGAGTTACTAGTGTGACGTCATGGATACTCACAGCGACCACAGACACAGAGCTTACGTATAACAATATATTTATTAACAGGGTAAACAAAACAAATATATACACTTAATAATTTACTTACACCCTAGCTCTGGATAGACCTACTATCCCCTGATCGCGGGAGCGATCCAAACCCGATTGAAGATGGTTTTGATTGTGGCATTCGCCACTCCTATTTGAAGCGCGCACAAAGCCTAGCTTCCGTGACCGGATGTCACGCTGGGACACAAAGTCCGTTCTGGCGCACCAACGCTGTTTGCTCGATCGCAGGAGCGATCTTATCCGATTGAGAATCGGCGTGAATCGTGGCACTCAACCACTCTTCACCTCGAGGCACGCACACAGCATCGCTCCCCGCTGACCGCAGTCACCACTCCCTCGCTTGTTATAACAGTAAAAGCTTCTATAAGCCGGAAGACACCCAAAGCCTTGTGTCTCCCGTTTCCGCGTTCTCCTTTACGGAAAAACCCTTCTTCTGTGGCGAGACTAATCCGCAACAAGCGTCCCAAATAGATGCATGAGGCACGCTGGCTAATACGTTACACTAGACTACAGTGAGAGAGGCGCTAGTGTGTATTAAAATAAAGAATTCGTATAAATGAATTAAACTTAAATATTATAAACTTCTTTTTTTTTAATTTTAATAAGTGAACTACACACTGAAGAGCTTGATGGAACACATTGCTTGAATGTAACTATTAGTTTTTCAACCATGGAACGTCAACAAATTTATAATTTTTCCCTGGAGTAATGAGTCAAAACTAAATCAAAAGAGACATTTTTCATAGATGGATTCATGAATTTACTTGTTAGGAGCTTCAATTCTCTTGCAATTTTACCCATTATCTGAATTACACATTTAGATTGCAAAACTATTTCCAATATTTAGTTTTCAAAAAACTAAATAGATAAATTATTGACATCATCCATAGGTCCAATTAATCCAGAGCTTTTTTCTTCCGTCACACAAGCTATAGAAAGTGTGACAATTTATATTAAGAAAGATGCAGCTTAATTTTTGGCCTGGCTGGAGTATAACATTGGATCACTACAGAACGCTACCCACGCTGTCCAGGTGCGCTCGGAGGGGCGGTAATAGATATTTTTTTTAACAAATATTCAAATATGAAAGAAATTAAGGCATTTAATACAAAAACAACATATTGATTCCATATTCCTTCTTCTCTCCTCTCCTTCTCCTTCTACTTCTCCTTCTTCTCCTTCTCCTTTCTCCTTCTCCTTCTCCTTCTCCTTCTCCTTCTCCTTCTCCCTTCTCCTTCTCCTTCTCCTCTCCTTCTCCTTTCCTTCTCCTTCTCCTTCTCTTCTTCTTCTCCTTCCTTTCTTCTCCTTCTCCTTCTCTTTCTTCTCCTCTCCTTCTCTTTTCTTCTCCTTCTCCTTCTCCTTTTCCTTCTCCTCCTTCTCCCTTCTCCTTCTCCTTCTCCTTCTCCTTCTCCCCTTTCCTTCTCCTTCCTCCTTCTCCTTCTCCTTCTCCTTCTCCTTCTCTTTCTCCTTCTCCTCTCCTTTCTCCTCTCCTTCTCCCTTCTTCCTTCTCCTTCTCCTTCCTCCTTCTTCCTTCTCCTTCCTCCTTCCTCTTCTCCTTCTCCTTCTCCTTCTCCTTCTCCTTCTCCTTCTCCTTCTCCTTCTCCTTCTTCCTCTCCTTCTCCTTCTCCTTCTCCTTCTCCTTCTCCTTCTCCTTCTCCTTCTCTCCTTCTCCTTCTCCTTCTCCTTCTCTTCTTCTCCTTTCCTTCCTCTTTCTTCTCCTTCTCCTTCTTTCTTTCTCCTTCTCCTTCTCTTTCTTCTCCTTCTTCCTTCTCTCTTCTCTTCTCTTCTCCTTCTCTTCTCCTCTCCTTCTCCCTTCTCCTTCTCTTCTCCTTCTCCTTCTCCTTCTCCTTCTCCTCTCCTTGCTCCTTCCCTTCTCCTCCTTCTCCTTCTCCTTCTCCTTCTCCTTCCTCTTCTCCTTCTCCTCTCTTTTCTTCTCCTTCTCTTTCTTCTCACTTCGCTCCCTTCTCCTTTCCTTCTCCCTTTCTTCCTCCTCCTTCTTCTCCTTCTCCTTCTCTCCTTTTCTCCTTTTTCTCCTTTTCTCCTTCTCCTTTCCTTCTCCTTCTCTTCTCTTCACCTTCTCCTTCTCCTTCTCCCTTCTCACACCTCCTCCTTCTTCTCCTTCTCCTTCTTCTCCTTCTCCTTCTTCTCCTTCTTCTTCTTCTCCTTCTTCTCCTTCTTCTTCTCCTTCTTCTTCTCCTTCTTCTCCTTCTTCTCCTTCTTCTCCTTCTTCTCCTTCTTCTGCTTCTTCTGCTTCTTCTGCTTCTTCTGCTTCTTCTGCTTCTTCTGCTTCTACTCCTTCTACTCCTTCTCCTTCTACTCCTTCTCCTTCTACTCCTTCTCCTTCTACTCCTTCTCCTTCTTCTCCTTCTCCTTCTCCTTCTCCTTGGGGAGAAGGGAGAAGGATTTGAGCTTATGATAACTAGGGTCTGAATGTTTATTTATTATTGTTTTATATTGTTTATTGTGTTATATTGTTTTATACTTATTTATTATTGTTTTATATTGAAATATTTCATCATATTATTTTAAAAGTTAAAAAAACAATTTTAAGATAATGGAAAAAATAAATTTCTTTGGTGTAGAGATTTTTCAGAAGATCCCAGCAAAAGGCAAGAAAGCAGATTGTTATGACCTCTGTAAAACCATAGTTAACCTCATGTGTTGACAATTAGTGGTAGTCCTTATCAGTCTTTGTGAGTGTCCAAGGTACTGAGACGTTCATGGTAGGCAGAGGATAGCACTAAAATTAATTTTCTATCACCTCTCTCTCTTCTTTTCTCACTGATAAATGAACTAAATAGAGTAATTATTAAAGTATCATTGTTGGCTAGTCAAAAATAAATTAAATATGTACTATTTTACATGTACAGAAGAATGTATCTTTTTCTAATTTATATATCAAATTTTGAACTTTAATTATTATATATTTTAATATATATAACAGAAATACATTTAATTCAAATTGTGCTAACCTTCATAATTAATTTTAACTTTTTATAAATTGGAAAGGTTCATCGACACAAGTGTTATGTACTTATTTAGGGAAGCTCACCTTACTAGTGCTTTATGGGGGTGGGAAGGTCCATTGACAATACTCCAAATTTGTTTTATGTAATTTCTGGACACCCCCCTATAGGAAATTCCACTAATTCAGGTACATAATTGTGACAATAAATTTTGAGATGATTAATTGGATTACAGTATATAATTATAAAGATTTTCTTTGTTATTTTTTAGAACATTCAAGAACAAGTCAAAAAAATAATTTCTTTTAAAAAGCATTAAATTTACAAACATCTCTCAGAAATAACAAAAACATATACTTTTTAACAGAAAAAACTAACTAAAGCAAACTGGCATTGGATTAAAGTTGTTAATTCCTCTTAAATTACAATGTTCTTTACGGTGAAGGAAAAAAGTATTTTCAACACAAGATAGAATTCAATTTTATTATGGTCATTTTATGTTATTAAACAAAATTTATTTTCTTTCAAAAGTTTTCATTGATTTTTTCCCTATACTAAAGTTAAGTTTCATGTGTTAAATACATGTGTAAAATACAAAGTGAGAAAGACAGTATTGTTTAGTGAAAAGCAAAAAGCAGCTTTAAAAAGAATCTCACAACAAAAAATCTAATTTTTCAAGAGAGCTATTTGAAGTTCAAGGGCCATTATACAGAAAAGTTTAATATTTTTTTGATTGATAATTACTGTCTTCATGATCTTTCATATCTGAAGAATTCAAAACTAAATGTTAAGTTTATAAGTATTTCTGAAACTAGAATTTTCAGATGGAGCCTTTTTATTTAAACCTTGTGGATTTGAGAGTCAATGATAATGATAGAACTTAATTCCAGAGATAGCATGTAATGGAAGGAGATCTGAAATTAATTTTAGAAGGAAATTTTTCAAATGAAACATAAGGCATGAACAGTCTGAAAAGAAATATTAAGAATAAGCATACTTATCACATGCATTGAAATAATGCAGTGATTTGCATTGCAGTGATTATTACAGTAACTAAAATGTATTTTTATGCAAAATTCTGTATTTTCTGTTGAGCTCTGTTTGTCGTTTTAACATGTATTAGTACCAAAAAGTTTCTCTTTGTTCAGTATTCTGCTTTTTCAGAATACAGGTATGCACTGCAGGTTCAAGTTTGGCAAAAATAGTGAAGAATGTATTATGATCAGTCTGTGAATATTGGCAATAAGGAAACTTTTGTTGCAATTTGAAATCAATTATGCATAACTTTAGTGTGAATTTAAGCTGAGAGATGGAAAAATGTTAATGTTTTCTACTGTTATGAAAATCTTTGAAATTAGTAGATTGAAGTTGAATAGCATGAAAAGTATTTTTTGTGCATACTTCGCAACTATCTAATAAATGAAACTGGTGACCAAAATTCACAAATTTCTTTATGAGAATGAATATTATTCACTTCTTGAATTGAAGAGTTGAGTCTTTGGTGAAACATGTGCAGTCCTGTTGTAGAGGTTTCCTTGGCATATTTTGCAGATAATGATTGTACTGGATAGAGTAATTAGGCTTACATGAAGACTACCACTTTCGTTCTACAACTGTTCTCATTCTTTCCTTTATCTTTCATGTGTTCCATTTATTTTAGAGTGAATATGAGTGATTTTTACCCTTATTTTATATTCCTCAGGAAAAACATATTTTGGATGAACAAAACCTAAATTAAATTCATTGTAATGTTTCCTTGCTGTCATTGAAACCTTTCATCTCCAGATGTACTTTCATAGTCAGTAGGAATATATTGATTCTGAGTTTTCTAACATATCTATACCATTATAACAAAGCATTATTTTTTGTATTTATTTAGCAACAGTAACAATGAAGTTTTCACATCAGTTCACAACACCTGCACAGATGTTTCATTCCTCTCCCAACAAACTGTTCATGGTTTTGTGGCCAGGTTCACCAACAAGTCCGAGAGATGCCACTAGAACCTTCTTATGCCCCTTTGGTATAAATGTAGGTAGAACCATTTTATTTTGCTCATAACTTGTTAACAAATTGAGATATGCCTACAAAACTCACAGGGTACATAGATAAAACTCTGTATCAATAATCAAAATAGTTTAGGAATTCATTTTCACAAAATGTTATTATTACAACTTTTATATTCTAAGTGGAGCACATCTTTCAATGCCTATTTACTTTCAATGTTATAACGATTTGCATAATAGTTTTAGGCATTTATGGGCAAATATGACTCTACTTTACCATCACTTGCTTCGGATAATTTTTAGTACATGATTTCAGCATTATTAGTGTGTGCTTTGGTGAAAATTTTCCATTGAAATTTCATGACGCAACATCTGGATGTGGAGATAAAGTATGTAATAAAAAGTTTTAAACAGCTCCTAAAAATGTAATATGAAAATACTACAATATTAAAATTTTTAAAAAGTTTGTATTTTTATAGAGTCTGAGAAGTAATTGTAATAACTATTACTTATGTTAAAAGAAGTAAGAACCTAATATCTATAATAATTAGGGTATTGTTTCCAAAACTTTATTTATTTTACATGAAAAAAAGGAAAAAACAAACAGAAAAACATTACGGCAAATGTAAGGGGGAGAAACACAATCTGTGCACATTCTGTAGAGCTTTGAACTCCTTGTCTTTTACAAATTTTTATTAAATTAAATAATGAATTGAATTTGATTAAATAATGAGCATTTTTTAGAAAATGTATTTATTTATTGAACAAGGCCACATTCAAAATGTTTGCAATTCTAACAAAAGCTATGATTAAAAAATATAATTTTTTACCATAATGATCGTCATAATAATTCAGAAGCTTTCCCTGATGAGGTGAAAATACCTGTGCACTGATCCTAAAAGCACAATCAGTTCAAACATGTATGGTACAATGATTAAGAATCCCACATAACTTGTTTAATAACACACATAAAATACTACACAACTGTTTGATTAGATTTAGTTGATGACTTTTGTTGTTCATTAAACTTCTCATTCAGGAGTATTAATTAGCCATTCTCTTATTTTATTTTTAATATTAAATATGTCAATTAATCCAAGTTTGTCAAATTGACTGCAAAATTATTAAACACTTTATCACCAATGTAAAAATTGGTTTTCCTTCCTATTTATTTGTTATATTTTTGTAATAATAATATACGGCATTTTGTTTAATAAATTTTTCTCTCATGGTGTTGTAATTTGTTATTAATGACTTCTTTATATAATATTTACGAAAACACTATACTTTGTACATAATTTTTCTTAAGGATATAATTTTGTTTTACCATTATTATTTCACAATTCTTCTGCACATTATTCAAGTATTTTTAAAGTGTTACTATATGTTCCCCCCAAACTATAATTCAAAATGGACCACAACAGTGTAAAATAGATCATCAATAGTTGTTGATTTACAGTTTCTCCCAAATTATAAAAAGGAAAAATCTGACACCTCTTTTTTCCCCCCACATTTTTTAATCATTTTAGGTGCTATCAATATATATGCCCAAATATTTATAAATTCTGGTTCTTCTCATTAATCTACAAGTGCAATTTACTAATTTAGAATCTGGCTCATAGATTTCTATGATTAAAATTTCCAGAGTACCATCTGCATAGCTGCCATAAGTCAAGTAGACTGTCTTATCTTTGTTAATGTTTATTAACAAGAAATATTTTCTCCTGTGTAATAGAAACTATTTTCATTGGCTAGTGAATAAGAAATTATACTCAAGCGTAAGAAATCACTTACCTTTCCTGGTGATAATTGATGCAGCCTCAAACAATTGAACAAAAAGTATTGAAACAGATGTAAAGGACATTAGAATTTTCTATCCTCTTTTTATTAGAGCATAATATATTTTGATTTGAGACACACATTGTAATGTAAGATATACTCCATATAATACTTTAACAAAGTTTCTAAATGTATCTCTTTATTTGGCCTAATTGCTTGTAAAATTGGAAACCATTTCAGACTGCACCACACATTTGATATTCAGTGAGTAGCAAACAACTTCTCGTTGAATCCTGAGTAGAGTAAATAAATTGTTTGCTATTTGCTGAATTATGTACATATGATGACTCTACCCAACACATGTAAGTCTTTTGGACACACAAAGAAAGTGAATCTTTGCTGAGTACATCAGCTGCTTGGGACTAGGTGAGCAGCAGCTTCCTACCTAGCAAATGCCAAATAAGTGAAGCTGCCTTTGTGTAGTTCCTATACAAAAGATTAATAGCAGTATTAAAGTTGAAGATAGGTGTCCTTTGAATGTTTAACTAAGGGCAGAAAAATTATTAGAAAATGTATTTTGAGCATATCAACAAAAGAAATCAGCAGGGGTATAGCTTAATTTCACATTAAGGTGGAGTGAAAATATGATAAAGACTTCAGTAATATAACAAATTCAATTGTTTGAAATTATTTTAATAATATAATAATTTAATAATGTTTTTATAAATTTTTATTATATATATATATATATATATATATATATATATATATAATATATAATAAATTATATATATAATATATATATACTATTATTAATTTAACTTCTATAGATGTACGATTATTAATACTAAATTGCTAAATTGGTAATTAAACACATTAAGCAGATATAATGAAATACATTAAAATGTTTTTATTTATAAAAACTTTTGAAATCAATACTTTCTTGGTCATTCTCATCTAGTTTTCATGTGCATAAACGAAGTAATTAGGTACTTCGTTGAAATCTACAGATACTCCAGAAACAATTTATTTTTCAGCTGAAAGAAAAGCTATTAAAGATAATGTTTATTAATTCATTGAAGAATGCAAATACAACATACTTAGTGGCATGTAATTTCTTTTGTTTCTGTTTTATTTCATTAATATTAAAAGATATCATTCTCACTTAATGGCATGTTGTATTGGAAATTTTCTCTACAATTATTCTTGTTTAAGCCACTTTTATGTTGCTCACAGCAACCTGGTTACTGACAACATAATAAAATGTAAATAGAAAAACATTACCAAACAGTTTCATAATATGAGAGCACAACACTGTGCAATTGCTAAGGCTTCTGATTTCGTATAGCTTAGGTTATGATTGATGTTTTGATTTCACCAAGAACTGTCAACAACTTATTTTGTAAGTATAGTTTAAGTTATTTTCATTGATGCATCAGTCACTTCAAATTAAAATGTTATGTTTCGTAAATTATAAAAGGTGCTGCATTAATGAAATTTGTCTAGGTGGTGTCTGTTCTCCCTGTTCCCTCACTGACTACACCATTGAAAATTACATTGTGTGTGAACCAGTCAGTGGAGCATCCAGCCGATCATTGGGGGAAAGGGGTAGAAAATTTTTGTTAATTAATACACATATTTGTTATTATTCTTATTATATTGTGTATTATTTATGAACTGTAGATACGATACTGTACAATATTATTGTTTAAATAATTACATAATTCAAACAAATATAAATATTTAAATCAATTTTGCCTAATAAAGGAAGGTAAACGAAAACTCTTAGCCTCTTGGGGGAGGACCATGGCTCCCGGATGCACCTTCTCCTGGATCCGCCAGTAAAACAAGTTAGGGTATAGAGAACAGCATTGGACTGTAAGAGCTATTAAATTAGTGACGGAGGGTTGGAGAAGGAATAAAGTTGAGGGAACAATTGCCTTTAGCTTTACTTGTGGATTTTAAGTGAGCCTTAGAGAGGGAGAGGTTGTACAAACTATAACAATTCACAATACAAGGATAAATAAAAAAATGGTTAAAATATTATTTTCAGAATAAGAAGCACAATGTAAAAATGAATAAACTTGTCAGTGATTTGAAAAAAGGTTTTCATTGTACAGCTCAAGCTTAAGCCATCAGGATGATGTACAGTATTGTACATTAATTACCTCTCCAAAGTTTTTGAAAGATTTGTCTCAAACTTGCTGATGAATT
>BOPP01000065.1:3164979-3192479 GCA_017312745.1 Gryllus bimaculatus | reverse complement strand
CAAACAGATTTTTACGTCATAACGTGCATAAAAGAAAAGAAAAGAAAAGAAAGGAAAAGAAAATACGAGCCACTCAATTGAACTGAAAAAACTATACAAATTAATAGTGGTAGATACTGTACTAGTTGTTATTTCAACTAATGAGCTTGTTGCTGAAGATTGTAGGATTGTAAAAGAGAAACTCCATCTAAATGAGTGGCACTTCAGAACCACGCAGAAGGTGGTGTGGCTGGCAACCACCAATATGGCGCGTAAGGTTCTCATAGTGATTGAAGAGGAACCTCAGTGCACTGGAGCAAAAACTTCACACCATCTGTGTTGACGTTCTGTTCTTGAGTTATATCTGAAAACTCCGTACGAGCGAGACATTTTGAAAAAGGATGTAATAATAATAATAATAATAATAATAATAATAATAATAATAATAATAATAATAATAATAAACATTTGTCTTTATTAGTGGCGACTTTCAGATATGACGCGTTATAACTGTCGCGATTTTTGACAGTTATGCTTTGCAGAATGATTTTTATAGTCTATTAGGATCATGAAATTGGAGTGTTAAACCAAACAATTTTGTGATAGCATGCAGCTGTCAAAATTGCTGTCAAATCTTATTTTTTCTTAAAATTTACATTTTTGTTGAAATGTTTCTTACTATTATTTTTTTAGCATTTTAGTGTAGTTTTTGTGCTAAAACATATTTTCATTTTCTACTTGAAACTTATATTTTTCGAATTGGCAGATGTCAATAGTGTAATATTTATTGTAACATTAATTAAAACTATTTTTAAATTTCACCATTTACAATTATTTTAAAAAGCTTAACTTGACAGCGCATTGATATTTACCCATGAATAAAATGAATTTATATAATAAAACAATTAATTAAAAACATTTAAACCAAATTTATACGTGAAAATGGTAAAATTGCAAAACAAAAATCAAAATTTTAAAGTTTGACAGTACTATTGTAGATGAGAATGTAATGCTGTTAATTTCATAATTCAATAATTTCTGAATCTTGTTAGTCCTGGTGTATTTCCAGTTTCCCATGTTCTTAATTGCTTGAAAGAGGTCCCCTTCCGAGATTTCATTAACGATTTTTACTGATTCTACGAGTTCATCGGCCGCATCAACTTCAGATTGAATCGAAGACGGGTCTTTGTGAAGGATTTCCTTTTTTTACACATTTCTACCCAAAATGTCATCTTTTGCAGGAGGGACAGCATTGCTACCGGTTTTTGAGTCAGATTGAGATAGAATCTCTTCTCGTTACACCGAGAGCCTTTCACCACAGTGCATGTGTGTGAGTTTGGCACCTCTCCATTGTTTGTGTGAATGAATGAATCTGCCATATATTCATGGATATAATTTAGGTTTTTGGATGCATTTTATAAAAGCTTTTCAATTGTATCTCGTAAAGAGAAAACGTTTGTAAATAGAGATGAATTGAATTGAATCACTTGGAAAACTGTTTATATAGATACAAATAAAAATGGTATTGATAAATGTAATAACAATTTTCAAAGTAAATAAGAAAATTAGGTAAGAATAATGGAATGTATAATTAGATAACAAATTCTAACATGGGTGGATAGGTAAATTGAGCCAGTAGGATAAGTGTCCTGTCTTTATACGTTCCCGTACACGTACATAGTAACATACGTAGTACAGGAAAAGTTATGTAATGTTGCGGGAAATCGATTTCGAGATTTCGACGGAAATATACATTTTGAAATATACATTTTTACATGAAGCCCACAGGACAATTTTTTTTTCAAAAACGACTTCAAGTTTTTTATATAAATTACTTGTGATAATAGAGCAAAATACACTTGTAAAGGTGGCATGGGCTGCATTTTTTAAAATTTCAGAATTTTTGGGGGTCTTCGTACAACTATAAAATTGAAGATAGATTTTTCCTTCAAATAAATTTGTTCTCTATAGTAAGTTCTTTCATTAATGTCACGTAAATATTTGTGAAAATTTTCGCAGTTTTTGCGCAATATTGGGTGTAATACAAACAAGATTTTCTCAAAAATGACTAGGGATAGTGCTAAATGTACTCTATAAGATGACATAAAAGTAATATTGCTCTATTCTTTTGTTTTTTCAAATATTTTCTTTATAAATGTGTAAAAATATTTTATTCTTAAATTTTGAAATTTAAGGTTTCTCTATTTTCATATTTATTTTGATTACACGTATTATGAATTCCAGTATTATTAGAATAGTTTATTTCAGTCATAATTAGAGAGCCTAAATATGAGTTCAGCCCAAATTATAACAATTTGTTAACAATTTCTGCAAAACATAGAAAGAACAATTATCATAAATATATACAAATAAATAATACTTTTATACAAATAAAAATTTAATATATTTCATTCTTATGATATATCCATTATGAAATATTTAACGAGCAATTGCAAACTTCGGTTTTACCTTTACAAATTATTAAGAAGACTAACTATTCTAATGAAAATAATATTTTTTTAAATATAATGCTAATATAAAACTAAATGATGCTGAACAATTTAAACAATATTTTCAAAACTTCAACAAAATATTTGCAGTGCACCACTTCTTTCAACAATCCCTTATAACCGTTGGTTACAGTAACATTTTTGTTTCAATTGAAGAGTAGTGCATAGGCGATCGCAGTAAAGTTAATCCAGAATTAAACATTTTTAAAAACATCTAAAAATTGTGATGACCTTTTGAAATGGGTCCGAGTGTGACACCGAACTCCGCCTTGGATGACCCCAAGAGGGGAAACACAAACAACATGGCGTTTTCACTCGCATCATTAGCACTAGTTATTTTCAGCTGAGCGATGAACTGACTAAAAAAAAAAAAAAAAAAAAAAAAAAAAAAGAACAAAAAAAAAAGAACACACATTAGCGAATCGGAGGAGCCCCAGCAACGTCTTGCTTGGCGGTGATGTTCATCTGGCACAGGAACTCGCGCTGGTCGATGCAACTGCCATCCAGCAGGCCGTACAACATGACGCTGGGCTGCACATTGGCGTGGTCCTCGGGGAACACGAAGAGGAAGCCGCACCGCTCGGCCCCCTTGCGGGCCTCAACTGGCAGAAGCGCCCACACCTTTTGGTCCATCGCAGCACCTGCGAATCGGTTCAAGACTGTTAGACCCAGTCTGAAAAACTTTTTTCAGCTTGCAAACTAGAATTTATTTTCAATGCTTGCTGATGCAAAAGTGCTACTTTACGGCAAGCGTACGGCAAAATAGATTTCCCCGTACACGTATCGTACAGAAGTCATGGGGAATAAAACAAGTACGGCAAAGAAAACAAAACACTAGAGCGGAATCAACGTGGCGTCTCGCGTATTGGGAATGATCCTATGAGTACACGCAAGTTTCAATTAATTTGTACGAAAACATAAAGTACGCTACCCATACTTAAGTATCTTTGGCCTACTAAATTCAAAATGCAGAGAGAGAGAGAGAGAGAGAGAGAGAGAGAGAGAGAGAGAGAGAGAGAGAGAGAGAGAGAGAGATTGGATTCTGGCTATACCAAGTGTCAGAGGATATCCCTCCTAAAGTTAGCCACAGGATTGACCCACTTTTTCGTTACTAGAGCCCGGCTACAATACTATTTCTGGCAAAAATTCGCCGGTTTCCGCCTCACGATTACATCACTTTTCTTACGAAGAATTCGTGACGCGAGAAAGTAAAAAGTAGAAAATAAAAAATTCATAATATAGTCCAAAGAAAAAGTTGAAATAAGTACTTGCTCTATTTCTGCAATACTTTCTCAATATTAAATATACAGAAGGGAAAACGCCACGTTACGTTTAATAATTGTTAATTCAAATGTATGTTCCACTCTTCTAGAGGATAGAAAATGATCACCAATTTGCCAATGAATATTAGTAGGATATATCGGAATTATGCAAGAAACATTCGCCTCTGATTGCTAGGCAACCCCATAAGCACAGATGTTCGGCAGGTTCACAAAATCTCCTTGAAACATGACCCGCGGAACATATTTTTGCAAAAGTTGCCTAAAATTTAGAGAAAAATGTCACACGTGTCACTTTACTGTATGAAATTTCCCACTACATTTTCATTGGCAGAAAGTTATTATATTTCACTCATCTACAGATTTGTGTCTTAGATTAATTGATTGTTAGTGACTCCGGGCGCGTCAACTAATAGGGTCATCTGTCCCGTACGCGAAGTGCATGTTTGTGCTCGGAAGGTGGAGGTGATCTTCCTCCGCTGGATGGCTCGCGTCGGCTAGCGAGGTTTTTCCCCTACCAGGTATCTCCCGCCAGCGAGGCACCGCCCCAGCCGGAGCAAGCTCTAAGCTCCCGACCGGTCTCCCCGTGGTCCACGTGTGGTAGTGTAGTGCGCGTTAGCGTTGCAAGCAGTGCGGATATGACAAGGAAGAGGAAGGAAAAGTCGCGCGCGTTCCCGGGATCATTTGTTTAGGCACTACTCCCGCATTCGCATGGTGTTAATAGTAGAAAACTGCAGATCTGAGCACCCGGCGGCTAGAATTATCCTCCAGGCAGCGACTGCATTCGACCTAGCTAACATGCTAGTCTCAATAAATCCTGCCACCGTCGGGATTCGAACCGGGAACCTCCCGGTCGGAGGGACTGCAGTGAGATCAGAGTCATCAACAGATCTTAAAAATTGCTTGTAACAGTTGTTCTTAAACACCCACTGAGTTCAAGGGCACGTGCACAGATGTTGATGCTCCTTTCGCCTAAGGTAAAATGCAAAGGTCTCATTCACATTGCAAACTTAAAAGTAAACATATTGTAACCGCAAAACCAAAAAATGAGTTATTAAGCGAGACCATTCACAATGTCTTCACGTAACAGTAGACGTAAATCCGTAAACTTAAGAGTTTACAAGCAACAAGCTCTCACGTTATGTTTAAGTCGCACCAATCAGAGAACAATATGAAAGAAACAAACAAGATGCATTTCATATTATATTGAGGTAGTTTGGGGTTATATCATTTCATTAGTGTTATGTAGTGAACTAGTTTGCGAACGGTTTTGATGCGATTAGTGAATTTAAAGGAAGGTTTATTTTCTTGTGGTTTTGACGTAACAAGGCGAATAGAATAGTAACGTTGGGCGAATTACTAGTGAGTATTATACAAGAGAATTCTTGTTTATAAAATAAAGGAAATGAGAGCACTAATACAACAGGTACTCACATTTATATATAAAGATCTATCGATATAAAAGTTGAAGAAAAAGCTAGAAATCATGGTGAAAAGATCATCCTACCATGCTAGAAACGAATCGATCAAGCTTCAATGCGTTGAAATGTAATGGGTTTAGGCGAAAATTACATTCGTCAATGTGAATGCTTATTTTCACGTGTCAATTCCCTGCTACGTGTACGTAACGTCCATGTTCGCGTCGCGAAGGCGGCCTGAGGCGGGCGGGTGACCTTGCGAGTTGACCCAGGTGCCGTTGGCGTCGCGGTGCACGTCCACCCAGAGGGCGGGGCTGACGTGCCGGGGCATGGTGTCGGTGAGCTCCTGCAGCATGAGGTGGAAGGCGGAGCGGTTGTGCGCGAGCGCGGTGAAGTTGGGCGGCGCCAGCAGGGCGGCCTGGTGCTCCGCACAGCGCTTCCGCGCCGTCCACCACGTCTCCGCGCTGCGCGCGTGCAGGTAGACCTCGCCGTCCGATGCCACGTACGTCACCCACGAGTCCTCTGCGCACGCCGCGCCCGCGCATCTCTCACATTAAACTGCTACTGCGGTCGTGGGAAAAAATGTGAAGAAAAACAGCGGCGGCGATGGTGTAACGGTTAGCGTACTGGACTGTTGTACCCAAGTTGGCGGGTTCAAACCCGATCAAAGCCGTGGATTTTTAAGGGCGATAAAATCCTTCGTACGCCTTCCTTCGGAGAGGAAGTAAAGCCGACTGTCCCATGTTCGTAGATTTACTTGCATGTAAAAGATCCTCAAGCCTAAATGACGCCTCTGAGCTAAATTCAAATCGCCTGTTTCTCGCCCAAATACCTCCTTTCTCTCCTAGTTGGTGAAAGGAGCGTAGTGAAATTTGCGTGGTCAGACGGAAGAGCGGGCCTGATGGCCCGAGTCTCGCCACGTAAAATAAGGCAAATTCAATTCAATTCAAAACATGGCGCGGTTTTTGAGGAAAGTTTCTTTTTATAAATTCCAAAATTTTCAAGCTCAAATTACGCAGAAACTTCTCACTTTTTCGAAACATTACACATGATCATTTTCAAAGAGCTGATTTTTATTACACATATTAATGCAAAAATAACTATCTACAATTTTGTAGTTTTCAAATGTTAACTTTCTTTTTGTACAATTTTTGAAAACATCGGAAATTCACCGGATGTAAAATAACACATTTTTTAACGTGCTTGAATACATTGATCCTTTGATACATACTTCAAAGAAAAAAAATTGCGCGATTTTTCAAAAACTGAAGTTTTTATTAATTGCATAATTTCATGGAAAGGAGCAACCTTTATACAAGACATATGCTTGTGCCCGAGGTGGCACCCGGGAGGAGAGAGATAATCGATACGTTCTGCCATCTCTTGCCCATCATGTCATTCCTAAAATTGCAAATTCTGTTTGACATCCTGGACAATTTCAACCTCCGAGGTTATATTTTGGCACTAACGTGTTAGTTGAATTTCAAAATGTTCAGTAATTGCAACAAACAAATATTGTGACAAATATAAATATTGTCAGTTACGTTCCAGCTTTATTTGTCCCCATGGCACTAAACACGTGCTGCTAACTGTTTGCTGTTTCACGACAATCGAGTAGCGCGTTCTCAGACTCCCCTAATGTTGACTAGGCTATCCGGGACGAGCCGCGTCAATGTTATGGTGGCTAACGTTTCGGTCAGCGTATTGCGACCTTCTTCAGAGCGTACTGCTGAACGTACTCACTGAAGAAGGCCACAAGGCAACAAGGCCACAGACTCTTCAGAACGTACTCACTGAAGAAGACCACAATACGCTGGCCGAAACGTTAGCCACTATGACATTGACGCGGCTCGTCCCGGATAGCCTAGACAACATAAACTCCGGCCGCGGAAGCCTATGCAACCAGACTCCGCTAATGTTTGCGAGAGCGCACGAGGACTTCTAGCTGACCTAGCGTGCGCACCACTTGGGCATTACTGTCTGCCTCTCGCGCGGGCTTTCTTTACTAGGCTTCAAGTATTCATTACTGGGCTTCTTTATTCATTACTAGGCTTCAAGTCTACAGAGCTCTTCGAACCGGTTGTGTATACATGTTTATATACGTCTAGACGTGCCAGTCCATTCAAATGAATACAATTTAATTTGTCCAACTAAATGTGGGAGTTATTCATTACTAGGCTTCAAGTGTACAGAGCTCTTCGAACCGGTTGTGTGTACGTGTTTGTATACGACTAGAAGTGCCCTTGCATTCAAATGAATACAATGTTATTTGTCCAACTCTACGACTAGAAGTGCCAGTGTATTCAAATTAATACAATTTAATTTGTCCAACTATATGTGTGAGTTATTCATTACTAGGCTTCAAGTCTACAGAGCTATTCAAAGCAGTTGTTTATACGTGTTTATATATGACTAGAAGTGCCAGTGCATTCAAATGAATACAATTTAATTTGTCCAACTATATGTGTGAGTACAGAGTGCGAAGGATACCGAAAACCTTATCCCAATCCATTACCTTTTGAGTCATCACAGGGCACTAATCTGAGCACTAATCCAATCTCAACAATATGTCTACTCATAAATTCGAGAAGTGCGATGATCGAACAAACATGTTATTTATCAAGTGCAATTCCGTTTCTGTTAAGTTCACAGCTAAGTATTATTTAAACATGTAAATATTTAACGCGTTAACATTTACACACTTAAACACTTAAGAACGTAATCACTCAAATATTGAATCATTTAAACCTTCGCTTATAAATTACCGGCATGTAGGTGTCGCATTGGAGGGCCGGGGCACGCTCGGGCCAGTGCGAGGATCAGTGGAGGCAGAACGATTCTAAGTACCACCGCTGGCATTCCCGTCTTGCGTCGCCGTTGCTGCCTTCCTTCAGCATTCATCGTACTAGCTGCTCCTGCTCCTGAAACAAATTTAGAACATCGTTTAATCAAAGGAACTCCGTGCCACTGCAGATGGGTGAGTCACAGAGGTGGCTCCTCTTGTTCTGTGCTACGGGGCTGCTTTCCTCTTTTTTAGTTTAGTATAGTTATTTATAGCGATTTCTTTCACGTACGTATATCATTTTTTCTATCACGCCACATGCGAAATATGTTTCGCGCGTTGTAATCTCAATATTTATATTAGAAATAAAGTTGGGTTTAAGTTGTACAGGGGTCCATGCTAAAGTAAGACTTCTTTCCGATTTATATGAGGTTTAAAAAGAAACTTTAGTTCAAAAACTGAGATTTTGGGATACTAGAACAGTTACTAGAGCTTCATAACTCCATTTGTTGACTGTGTTGTTGTGAACAAAATCATTCTCTGCGGGTAGTTAGCAGCTTCGAAAGTCTGAATGATTTTGAATGTTTCCAGAGTCATTTTTCGTAAAAGAACCATAGCCTTTCAAAAGTACGTTTTGTCGGCCGTTATTTTGCAAGAATATATTCCCTCAATCTGCAAGGGATATAATGTTTGTTTTATGAATGTGGTTAATACGCATAACCAGTATTTTTGTTCTGTAAGTTTGACGATAGTGTATAATCTGTTTTTGTGGCATATCTGTACTTTGCGTTGTGAATCTGATCAAGCAAGGCAGAAAGTAACAGCTAATAAATGGATTCTACGTCATATGTAAAAAGAACAGAGTGAAAGAGACGTAACTATTGGTTCTACAGAATAGCACAGACTTTCCTGTATTAGTTTTCAATTTCCTTTAGTCCTAGCTATTCGGACATTTTTTCGAAATTTTCGTAATTTTTCGTTTTCCTAATTGTAGAACGGAAATATTATTTTAATAATATTAAAGAACAGTAAAATATCGTCCTAAATGGCAATTTTCATTGAAAACTTTGGAACCGTTTTTAAGAAAATGGCGTTTAAGCGTTACTGTAAATTCTAAATTTTGAGCTCTTTTTCGCAGAACATTTTTGAGTTTTCGAAACAACTTAAAGTCATTTGATGCACTTTGACTCACAAACACAAAATTGTTTTCAAATTGATAGAAACGTGCCTATTAACAGCATGAAAGACAATTCAAAAAAATTGAACATGTTTAATTTTTGAAACAACAAAAAATATCCCGAAATAAACTTTACGTCATATTAAGGAGTTCAAATAGCACTATCCGTGCGAAAGGCTTACCGAAAAAAAATTGAGTCGTTTTTGAGAAAATAGCGTTTGAGCGCTTGTGAAAATGCGGATATTTGAGCTCGTTTTTATAGGAAACGCCCGACACATTTAAATTCACGGGAGCATTCTAAAATTGCGATTTTTATATCAATTAAACAAAATATGGTTTATGGTTTACTTGTTCATTGCAGTGTTTACCAACGTGTTAGAATATACTACATAGAGAGGCTGTTCCTATAGTTTCAGCGCTCTTGGCGGGGGCTCGCCGAACTAGTGACCGCCATGTTTTTTGAAGTCAAAACATACGAGTGGCCGTAAACAGCGCCAAATATAATGCTAGAAACAATGTCACCGAAGACACTAGTAAAAGGCATGTTAACTGATGGCGTGAGGTTACACGTGTAGTCATCGTGACAAAAATCTTTCGCCGGCTGCTGACATTCAATTAACGTTTAATTATCATCTTCGCCGTTCTAATAATGATATTTAACAGAAAGAAAATGTCGCATTTTATTGCATTTCATTCAATTCACAGCTTATTTTAACTTAAAAGAGATGAACAATTTAACCACTTTTAATTTTTTAATTATTGCCATATTTAAAAATATTGTACTTCTCAGAGTGGCTCATTTTTTTGAGGCAGCTAAATGATCCTGCATGCATAATATCATTTTCTATTATATGGTAAAGGAAATAATCTCCACAAAAGGTTTAACAATTTTTATTCATTATTATCCAGAGGGGATAAATTCCCATTCGGGAAAACACTTTTCGCATCCTCAGTGGGTCTTTAGCAAGGAGGAGAAATGAAAACATTAACACAAGTTGAACACAAAAAAGAAATACTGTGAATTTAGTGGAAAAAACAAACAAATAATATCAAATAAATGAAATTGAAAATACTTACTGCCCAAGCAACGTGGATCACCCACGAATGTTCACAAGATGGTAAAGAAATATGAAAACTGCAAAATATGCTGGTTACAGCTTGGTGGCAGCCATCTTTTGGAATGGAAGAAGAGGAAGCCTACCAGTTGAGGGAAGGGGGGGGGGGAATAGAAGAGAAGAAAGGGTAGTCATAAACAGACTTAAAAATTACTGCTTTCAATACAGGAATGTAAAACAGAACAGTCAGTCACAACAGGAAGGTAAAACAGAAGCAATATTTTTTAAAGTTGCAACACCCTTGCTATCCTAAATGTTAATGTCTATATTTTGGTGAATGTGTGGCTTATCGTGTTTCATTCATTATTTAAAAGAGAACACAAAATTTGAGAAGGATAGCTGAGATTAGCTCTGGAGTTAATATTATCCTGTTTTCTTGATTTTTCATTTTCCTAAATTCAAGATGGATAAGGGTTATATTGTCGGCATTGCTATCGAACAAAAAGTTGGTGGCTTGCAAACACAAATCATGTCTTTTAAACGCAGGCAAATTATCCTTTTAACAAACGTCAAAAACGTTTGTTGCTTTTGTTAATGACTTAATCATGAAGTAAATAATATCTTTCACTTACCTGATATTTGCAGTTCATAAATGTCACCACAACTTGAGCACAATTGATATTGGGCAATCCCGGCCTCCTGAATGATATCTTTGGGCGCTATCCAGTAGTTATGACAAGTAGATTCCAATGTTATACTTTCAGGATGGCTTGGAAGTCAGCATTTTCTCTGAAAATTCTCAGAAATTCAATTTATTAACGGAGAGTTTTGTACTCAAGAATGTGGCCTTATAAAACCACAAATACACTACTTACATTAATTTTTGAAACAACCAGCTGGATATCATGTATCTGTCAATTTTCTAGTTGTTCGGGGATAGTCGTATAGTATTCAAGGAGTCGAGGCAAGAACCTGTCTAATTGTCATTTAAAATTGAAAGTCATATGGGGTCTAAAGAAGACAACGAATACTACCAGAATTTGCTGATCATTCCAATAACCCACTCATCCATTATTGTCGCTGCAATGTGAGATCGACAACAGAGTAAAAAACACGACAAAGAACTCAGAAACGATGACTCATATAATATTGAACAAGTCAGAAACAAGGAGAGTCCTGTTATGACATAATTTTGTATTCTCGTATACATGGAAACAAGAAATAAAAAAGGCGAAAACAAAAAAACTCGATGCAAAAGAAGATAAATTTACATCAAGGAAATATTACTTTAAATGAAAAAAATTGTAGTGAGATAACATCACATACTTTTTCATATCGTTTGTAGCGATTATGAAATAAAATTTCAGATTTGCATTCTAATTCTTCAACTATCTCTTGGAAAACCCTCTACAGAGCGAGATTTAAAATTGTAATATCCGAAATTCCAGGGATTTTAATAAAAATCGAACTGATCGTTTATTCAAGATTTATTTTCTTTAATGAAACCAGAGTTGTTTCATTTTTCGTTTAAAGAAACTAGGATTGCTAAGGCAACACACACTTTCTCGTATTATTTGACACGGTCACATAATCCTATATGAGGTGCTTGGAATTAGACAATGGCAAGCCACAAGTGCCAACGACCTAAATTGATATCTTTTTCGTTTCTGATAAAGGTAGGCAAGCCACTGGCGAAGTAGTGTAACACAATACAGTAATGCAGTATCTTTTTATCTGATATCAATTATTTCTTCCGTTTCTTCAACTGCTAAGGTCATTAGTTCCGTGAGTGCAGTGCATGTTTTCATCGCGGGAGGTAGTGGAGATCTTCCCTGGCTGGATGGCACGAATCGGTCCCTTCCTACGTCGGCTTGCTGGTTTTCCCCAACCAGATATCTCCCACCAGCAGGACACCGCTCCGGCCGGGACAAGCTCAACCTTTCGGCATGTGTGATAGTGTGGTGCATGTAAATGTAAGAGTGTATGGTTAAGGGGTAGGGATATGACAAAGAAGAGGAAGGATACACTGAGCGCGGTCCGTGGCCCGATTCTTAGGGAACTGCTCCGGCATTCGCCTGATGTTGATCGGAGAAACCACAGAAAACTCCCGATCAGAGCGGCCGTCCGCAATAATCCTCCTCCAGAACGCGACTGAATTCTACCTAGGTATCTTGCTAGTGTTGAAAATTCTGCCACCGTCGGGACGCGATTCCTAGGACCTCCCGATTAGAGGCTCTGAAGTAATATCAGTTGAGCCACCTTAGCCGATATATTTAGAACTAATTGAACTTTCAATTACAGTCTGTAACAGTCACGTGAGGTGGCTTACCATTATCTAATTCCGAGCACCTCGTATAATAATAGCATAACCGGCGTGTCTGTCATTCACGGTGAGAAGCCGCCCGGGCCGTCATTTGGGGCAAGTGGGTCACTGGACGCGTCTGTCTTCTGGTGTGGAGCAGGCCTTTCTTGTATTCTTTGAGAAAATTATTATTATTTCTGTATAAGAATTTCACTTAAAATAATGCCCTATCCTTTTTTAATTGTTTATGACAGTATTAAAGATCCAATTTTGACAAACCGACTTCATTCACGATTTCCTAATTTCAATCAATCGCATAGACAAAACTTTAGTCTGTAGGTCTGCATCCACCCAGGCTTTAAGAAATGTATGCTGTAGTATTAAAATGGGACAAAAACATTGATAAAAAATAAGATATCTAAATTCAATTTCATCTATTGAATGTAATAAATAGATAAACTAATATACATACGTTTATATACTTACAATGTTCCATAACTCTTCTAATAAGTAGGCTTCTGAAGTTCAAACATGCACTAAAGAAAAACACTCTAAAGAAGACTAAATCAACTTCAGCTAACTAAGTTCTCATTCACTCTTGATCTTCACATTATGCTGCGATCTAATATACAAGTAAAATAATGAAATTGCATGATATACCGACATTTTCCCTATTGGTGTTATTACTCAACAACTACTCATATTTTTACAAAAAGTGCATTTTAGCTATAATTTAATGATTTAAATTGAATGCTAAATTGAAATGAGGAAGAAAAATCTAGCTAAAATATATAGAAGAAATGGGACATTTTCGAAAAATATTCGAACTTTTGCAATTTTCAAAGTTTCAAAAGTTTTGATGAAAATCGGAACTATATCGTATGTATAAATGCACTTTTTAGCAAACATTTTAATGGAAATTATAAATATGTTGAGCGGGAACTTCTTCATCTTCAATAGGATGCATGGGGCAGATAATATCTAGCAGTAGTACACACAAGGGTTTTAGATCAATGCTATCTTAGAAATGACAGTGACTGCTGATGTCCAAACAAACTAGGATTTGCAACACCATCGAATGACGGGAATGTAATTTCCAAAATTCTGAACATTAATATATACCGTAAAAAACGCGAGCAATTCGTATAAATTAAAACTAAGTTAAATAAGTCTATATTCAAACATTACTTTCATAATTTAATGCGTAATGTCCATGTCTAGTATGTTCTCTTCCTGCGCACATAGTTCTTGCTTTTATTATTTATTTGCATTTGGGCACACGAGTGTTTGTATTAGTTCTGAGACAACTGCAGGAAATAGAATACAAAAACTAACTAGATTTCTAAAAAATGATGATCGCACTTCAGCACTTTGCAACAAGATATATTGTTTGGACTCGTTTTACATTAGTTAATTTCATGATTTTAGTTGTTATTGATCCAACTGGTGGCGATGATAACGAAATAAAATATTTTAATTTGAAAATATCACTACCCTGCTATACACAGCGATAATTAGAGATCTGTAATTTTTCGGAAATATACGAGTATTCACTCCTAAAGTGAAATTCGTAACAGGACTTCACTTCTCAAAGAGATATATACAATAATTATTATTTGAAAATATGAAATACGTGTTTAATTTAATTTATACAATAATCCATATTTATTAAAGGAGACTTCTAACAATGTGTACTCATCTGAATCTCTTTAGAAATTCTGAGAAATACTGTCACACTTTTTTGATGTTTTATTAAAGAAACGTCTAGTTTTGTACTGATATCCCCTGATATTCCTCTAAAATTCCTGGATTTCTGGGTTCCTTAGTTTCATCGTGTCCTCTTAAAGCTAATTCAAAAACACCACAGAAACGAATAAAATTAATTATTGTTTTGTCTCAATACGCATCTATTTTGTTTCATTTTCCATTGTGATTTGTAATATTTATCTTGTATGCATTAATTATTATTCTATATTGCGTGTTCACTAACGTAACGGTAAACCGTTTTTTAAACGAGTTCCAGAAGATTAATGTTTTCTCCATTTCTATTAAGTAGTTTAAATCTTTAAATCTAGACTTTGTCTATGTTTCTTCACCTTCAAACAATATACTAGGAAAGCAAAACCGAGGTGCCTTGTAATCACATCCACATAACCACTTGTATTTATTGTAAAAATTATTTTTGAATTTTCGATTGAATTTTCTTTTTACTGATTTTACGTTTGAATAATTTTTTTAAGACTTGGAGTAGGCCCTCCTAGTCTTAATTTCTAGTTTTTTTCCTCCATAAGGCGTGAACCGAAAGAAGTTTATATTAAATGTTGCGCTGTATTTATTGTCGTCTAATGTCAGAAAAATAAATATTATACACTCGTGCAGAAAATTCTGAGAGATTCTTACTTTCTTTACCGACAGCTACGGCAACAAGAAAAACAACAGCACTTACACAATAAAATATCTACTACACACTTGTTTTCACAACTCTTTACGAAGCTCCCGAAATGACTTGGCGAGAACGTGACGACCAGCTCACTCATGTCTTTTTATCATGGGTGGGAAGTAAAGTGCACACACGGTGCAAAAAAATAGGGATCATATCGATCGCTGTTCGTCAATCCGCGCTCGTTGAGCGCTCTTTGGATACCAAATGATTTCTTATTCATCAATATTGCTGCAATATCTTCAATATTGAATGTAATTAAAAGGAAAATGCATATTCCTAACGTATCTTTACCGATTACCTGGGGTAGTCCAACCGCGTAACTTCAGCACGAGTCGTCACTGATAAATGGTTCAAAGCCGTTATCCTCCTTAGTGTATTGAAAAAAGATGATTTATTTAGAAACATTTTAAAATTTGGTCAACTGTTTAGTGTACTATAGGGGTGTCAAGGCCGCGGGTAAGATAACAAGCTTACTAGAGCTCGCAAACACTGCGTCCATGGAAATTGGCGCAGGATTTAAAAGTAAGGGTTGTGCAAATTTCTCCAGAATAGCGGCACCTACGTCATGACCGTTTTTGGGAGACGTTTATTGACAGTTATTGTCACACGTTTAGCAGTATTAATTCCCATTTTCTGTTCAAAGATTTATTAAAATTAAATAACACATCTGTCAGACATCAATTCTCAATTAAACATTTTGAATCGAAAGTATTTGGTTTTTGTAATCGTGTTTACTTAAGGATGATATAATAGCATTAAATTTTTATAACTAGGTTAGAACGTTTACCAGACCAATATTCGAGCCTTTTAAAATCGATCTCCGTAAGCTTGAATGGTTAACGTAGAGTCTTGTTAATTTATTTCACATTATTGCTAAATGCAATTAATAACGGAATGATTTAATAACCCAACTCAAAACAAAAAAACAGGAAAGAATTTTCGATTCAAACCTGGCAAACATATTTTCGTTTTAAGCCACAATTCACCGCCTCGCGCTGTTTCAGCTTGCGCGTGTGCACCCCTTGCTGGATTTGGAGGGGAAATGCGCGCGGAGCAAGGGGAAGTTGCCCGGGAGTGGCCCATACGCCGAGCTTCTCAGGCGAGCAAGTAGCTCGTGCGGGCGCGGATTTTACGGACCAGGTGAACTCGTAGCACATTGTGGTACTCTTTAAGAAGTACTGTTTTTTTCTCTTTACACGGACGATTGCTCTGTGAGGCACGTAGGTAAATGGAAGGGATTGCGGACTGTCGTGTGAACATAATGTTTTCTACGTACACCAAATTAAACTTATCATCGGTAAAGGAAATTGCTCTAATAAAATAATAGTATTGAGTTTTGAGGTAAAATTATCAATATTACACACAAGTGTTAAATTCTACAAAAATAATAATTAATATTATGGAACAATCTTGAAGTCATATTACATTACAGCAGTTCATTTGAACTTGAAATTAAAAAAAATAACATTACCATGAGAATAAACTGTCTCTGTGAGGTGAGTGAAAGGAAAATCAGACACAAGAGGATTTTCGATTGATCAGATTTCTTAATTGGTACAATTGCACACAATTATTTAATATTTCTTTGGCCAAGTGTGTTGTTTTTTATTACCTGCACTGTCTGTTTAAGATTAATCTTTTTTAAGTGATATTCCTAAGAACAATCTCAATGTAATTGTCACACATTGAACAGTCGCAAACACCATTGTTTTGCTTTCCTAACTATTCTCTATGACAAAAGTAGTTTGTAACGTAGGAAAGGATAGAAAGGTAGGATTGAGAAAGGAAGATAAAAAAGATCAATGTAATGAACGATGTCAAATTACTTTGGACGTTCACTACAGCAAAACATGAGTAAATGTTTTATAGTAAATAATAACTGGAAATGGAATTGTATTTACAATAAAACTACTACGCCTGTAACATCTCAATATTTTCGTTTTATTATTGTGAAAATTACATCATATTCTAGAAATATGTTTCTATAGATAAAGTTTATTAGAAAAAGAGGAAGCTAAAATCTGTTTATTATTCGCCAAAATGTGGCACCATCCAATAGCGTTTCATAAACGGCTTTACAAACGCTGCATTCTGCGTTCTTCCCACTGCGCGAACGCGTTCACGAGCCAGACTAGCTTCCTCCGGGAAGGCCTATGTCACTAAGTCGTCAAAAAGACTTGTACGATACTTGCTGAACATACAGAAATGACACGATGGTAAGACAGTCCACAGAGTCGGCTGGCACACAGCGCGGGCGTGTGGCCCAGATGACGCGTGTTGTGAAAAGTAGATCGGCCGTGAGGCCACACTGCCCCACAGAAGTCCCCCGGGCGCTCGGCTCGCTCTCGGCGCGCCCCGGAGCTGGGGCGAGGAACGCGTGGCTGTCGACAGAATGCTTCCTTTGGTCAACGCACCGCTGCAATTGCGACAACGCACGAGGGGACTGCATGTGATCGATCCTGAGGGAATGTCGAGAAGTGAGATGTGGGGTATCCATATTTGATAATATTGTTCTGGGGAAATATGATCGTTTTATTCAAAGTGGGCATGCAAGATGCATAGTTATTTTATCATATCTACCTTTGTAAGATAATAGTTTCTACGAGAAAACGCCTGCTTTCGTGGGCAATATTTGGTCATTCAAATATAATGAGCGCCACTTGGTTCGTGAGCCGTATTATTGTCTATTATAACGAATGTTCATGATTGTTTTTGTTACTAAGACAAATACAATATGTTAGATTTAATGATAATATCATTTTTCAATGATTATGATTTTATTTATTTTTTCAACCATAGTGATTTGATTGTATGACAATAATGTCAGGGTTATGAAAATGTTTGTTCTTGCTCAAAACAGATTTTTTTAAAATAACAAGAAAGGCACTACGAGGGTGGAGGGAAGAATTTACCGAAATTTCGTTAATTATGGACTTCTTTTATCTTTAAATAAAATTTGATTTATATGATTTTTCTCTCTTAAATAAATATTTTCAAAATTGATATTATTTGGTTTTCATATATTATCTTTAGAAAAACATTAACAAAAATTGACTACACCAAAAATATGTTTTAAAAGTTGAAGAGCTGAAGCAGAGAATCGCACACAATCGGAAATTTCATTTCAGAAGATCGTGAATGTCACGCTCTAAATTGCGGATTTAAACCCTCTCCGAAAAGTATGAGATGCGTAGCATCTGAGAATCTGTTTATTAAGAAGAGGAAAAATATAAAGTTCACTTATTAGTTCTAGCTTTGTGAACTGAAAGTTGGAGCAAAATATTTAGACAGCGTTGTGATTATTTGTAGTTACGTTGTAGAAGTTTAGCAAAGAGTGATTAAAGAAGTCAACTAATAGTTTTTGATCATTTGTAACGTGATTGTAACCGAGAGAACAGAAGAGAATTTAAGATATTTTTCTCGAGAGAGATGGGGGAGGGGGCGAGAGAGGGATGGGGAGAGAGAGAGAGAGAGAGAGAGAGAGAGAATGAAAACGGTTTTCCATAATCGCGAATTCTTGGTTACTGTTAGGTTTCTTTACGGTTACTTTTTAGTTGTTTTGTGAATAAGATCACATTTTATTTTGCGTTCACTTCAAAAAACAAACATTTTTAATGTATTTTCATCCTTTTGCAAACCCAAGTAAGATGAACTTCAATGAATGGATGAACTTTGAATTTTAAAAAAGAACAAGAGCGTTTACAATTTATAATGGAAAAAGGTAATTAGATGTAATAAATGAAGTCAACATACATCCGTGTTTCCAGAGCATGCCGTCATTTGGGTCATTACAATTCAAAAAGAGTCTAAATTCACATCACAAGATAAATCCAATGTATACAATACGAAGCAAAGGAATGAATCATATTGACGAGATGGTCTATTTATGTACATTTATTTTCTATGATCACAATTGCAGTATTTTTAATGTCTAAACATTCAGAGTAACCTCTATTTGAGTGCATTATACTACAAAATGGGGTTCGTATAAGTCTTCTTCACATTCTGTCGTTCAGCCACATTTTCTTTCGCCCCATGACATTTTCATCTGACTATAATGTCAATGGTGTATTCTCACATACATCACCGACGAAGAGTGACTGTTTGAGCAGAATCAGAATAAAGCACTGGCTTCCAGCAAAGGAGGTTGATTTGATCCGTGACGGATCGCCACGTGCTTCCCAGTGGAGCCACGAGGGCACGACGAGCCGAGCGATCGGCGACAATCGACAGGGTGCACCAGCGGCCTTCGCTGCTCAACTCGAAGAGGAAATCATTGCACAGCGTTTTAATAAAAGATACGCGCGCTATTCAGTGTAACAAGTTAAGTTCTGTGTAATATGTTTCCTTTAGGCTACTTATTGAAACCTATTTCACAGCCATAACAAGAGCGCTCTTTACTGAGTTATATTGTACTGAAGTAATTCGAGAAACAGACTATCGCACAAGTGTGCTCGTGAAAAATCCTCTGTTTATCGTTTCTTGCAACCTCAACAACTGTCATGTAAGGTCCATAACCGTTCAAGTTTCTTGGCATTTATTTTTTCATGAAATATTTCACAAAATTATTAAACGCAACACGCGCAAAAAGTAGCGTTTACTGAAGCATGCACTGCACTACCAATAACTTGAAGAAAGAGTATCATTGCTGACGTTCCTTAAATATAGGACTCATGCAGTTCAACGATCTTTTGCGTACTAGTTGCGTTTATAGCAGTAGTTCTGTACATTTTGTTTAAAAAAAAGTCGAACGGCGATGAGCTCGTCTGGGGCTGCGAGCGCGGGTGCACCCGGCCGGGGGTGGGGGCTGGAGGTGAGCGCCGGGCTCCGCCGCCCCCGGCGCGAGCGGCCAGGCCGGGGGCGGNNNCCCGCGCCGGCCCCCGCCCGCATCAAGGACGCGACAGCGACAACCGGGTTGACCGTCGCAAAACCATCCAGGGTTTTAAACACCGATGCATTTAGTAATCCCTAACATTACTATTCGTGCAGGGGAGGACTTAAGTTGACGTTAGAATGTTTATTGATTTATATTTGAGATCTAACTGACCCATTGAAGCCACAAAATGATCCAAAATATCACCCAAAATGTTAATATAAAACTGGATACCTAAAACTAATAGAGCGCTTATTGACAACAACTTGACAAATTATTTTTTTCTTTGATCACTTTGGTCTAAAGTGTGTTCAATTTTTAGATATTTGAAAATTATTGTAGTTATTTGATATTATTGTATATTTTTCATCCAAAAATAAAGTACTGGCCTCGTTAAAAGATCTTGTAAATGGATGTGTAAAAAAACATCGTTTTCAGTAAACTGATGTTAAATGCATCGACGTTTTGAAAACATCGGTATGGCTGTCGCGTTCTTCGCCCGTACCACACCAGGGGCGTGGCGTGGCGTGGCGGGGCGGCGGGCAGACCGCCCGGAGTCGGCTGGGCGACAACTGCCCTGGGCAGAGACCGGGGAGGCCACTTTGCGTCACACGCGAGCGCCCACAGCGGCCGAAACCACGCCTGCAGGCTCTGGCAGAGGCAGCCTGCGCTGGGGCGCTTCGCCGGGGTGGGCGCTCTAGAACGCGGCGGCGCGCGAAATGATTTGAATGCTTAAAGGAAAAACGATATTAATCAGCAACCCTCAGATTTTAAACAATCGAAAGGAAGTCGCTGAAGCACTCAGAATGCGTACCAATTTCATTGGATCACGACACTTACGGACACGATATAATAATCGATAAAAAGGATGGTATGTCCCGCTTTTGATAAAAGTATTATAAAATAACGATTTATACGAAATATTGTATTTGTTTTGAAGTAAAACTGTTTTAGATTTTTCGATTTTGTACGGAATATCCGTATGTGTATATGCGAAAGTAGAACTCGCTGTGGGATCAAACTCATTAAGAAATGTAAGCTTCTTTCTTCTTAAGAAGTATTAATGTAAATTCTATTGGAAAGATCTCCCCAGCGGTATTATAGTGTAATTTTATTCTGAGTGGCCTCCCCAGTCTTCTGCTCAGGCAAGAAATAATACATGCAACTTTCAAACAGAAAGAAGTATATAAATATACAATATATGAATAAATAATTTCACACAAATACGTGTAAAAGAATGGTAGATTACTCTCGAAAAGATTTCAAAGGAACAATATTACATTACTCCACGAAGACTGATACAATATTTATATATTTACGATTTTCTACTTCTCGAAAATATATGTATATATTTGCAAAGGCTACGTATACCATTTCTAATGATAAACGTGTCTATAAATTATCAAATCTTTAAGAAGTCAAGATCGGCCACCTCACCGCTATAAGCTTACGAAGAGGTCGAAAAACCGCTAGCTTAATTGAATGATATTACAACCGTGAGGAAAAGACGTCTTAGTATAACAAAAAAATCGCAAACTGACGCCCGCGACGTAATAAATAACAGAACGGCACTTGTTTATCACGAGCTAAGTCGTCACTACTCGCTAGGATAGTATCATAAGAATAATATAATATTATAAAACATCCGACGTTTTAACACTGTTCGTCCCCTGAGCGAAACAGTTCGACTAGCGCCTACAATAACAATCAATATGCGTCGAACAAATTCGAAATAACAAGAAACGGCGCACCAGGCGCGTTTACGATTCGAGGTGGGAACATGATCGAACGAGAAACAAAATTGTGTGCATGTTTGAGCGTCTTGACGTAAAATACTGCGTCATGAACATTGTAAGGCAGACGAATTCCGTGACCTTTCCGGGTATTCTCCTCAGAGGATTCGATACCGATCGCTTATTCGATCCCACTTGCTGTTTGGGATACAGAGCGAACCACTTCCCTATAAAACGAGTTGCAAGCCGTCGCTGGAGCACTTATCGCATAGATCACAAGCAAAAACCGCGTGCACCAGCGACGTCAGGAATCTCACGAGAAAAAACTCTACCGTGAGAAATGTGCACAAAGATATAGAGAAATAGAGAGAGAAAGAGAGAGATACAGTATAAAACGCGCTGAAGCTCCGCCAATGAATACACAACAAGCTTGCTGGAACAAGATAGTGTTTCAATAGTAAAAAATACAGTGAAGAAGACGGGGTGGTTTGCGCACCCCACCATCTGCACCGTGATACAAGACAGATGAAATACATTGCCCGCTTCGGGAAGGCTCGTCAGTCATCGGAAGAAAACGCGAAAACGTTCAGCTGTGGATGCATCACCAAGGAACCCTGTACAATCGGCACCATGCAAACGCGGACTTGTCAGGCAGTTCGGTAAAGCTCGGCAGTCCATCTGAAGTCCACTACGAGCAGCAAGAAAACGAGAAGATAAGAGAAAGGGAGAGGGTGCGAGAGAGAGCGAAAATTTACTTAATAAGAGTGATAAAAACGAATGAAAAGAGAGAAGTTGCGATGCAAACACGTGCATTCGTTTTCCGCAAGCCGTGAGAAGTCAGTACAGTAAAAGAGTAGAATTCGTAGAGAGTGGGTGCGGGGGCGTCTGTCATGCGGGTCGGCGATGAGGGACGGCGTTGGGAATCGACGAAGGAGATTCCCGAGAGCGGCAACGCGGAGGAAGTGGGAAGGAAACGCGAAGCTGTCGGGCACAAGGGGGCGCCGAAAGTGATTGACGTAGCAGAGAGCAGGACTCTGATGCGGGTCCAAAGTCATGTTTTTCTTCGTCAGGGAGGGACGGGGTTGCAGAGGGTGAAATAGCTCTATAGTCTTCGTAGAAGGATCTGGTGTTGAGTTGGAAAAAGTTTGAAAACGGCACTTTTTAACAGCCACTATGAAACATTTTTACATAAAGTATCCAAATGTAATATTATTTCTCTTACTTTATATTTTTAAATTTAATAACTTATACTGTAGAATTAATTTTACAATTGCAAATTTTGTACAGAATGTCTGACTTATAACTGTGTCCATCTTTTAGAGGCTGAAGTTTCCCTCCGAAACTTGGTTCTGACATTCTCACGCGTAGACCATTTCGTACCTCGCAGCTAGTAGAAAGAAGATGGCGTTGTCGGCGCAGTCAGATAAACGCACGGAACGGATCGTCAGCGACTGCTTCGAGTCCACTACCGCAACTGGTCGGGCGAGCTCTTGGCCGTGTCCCTTCGGTGCGTTGGGGCTGCCGCTTCGCCGGAGGGCCGCGCGGGGGGCGTGGCGGGCGCTCCGGTCTTCTCGGCGCGACGCGGCGCGGCGCGACAGGGCGACGCGCGACCACTGTCGGTGGGAGAGGGCGGGGCGGTGGGAGGCAGACGGTCACAATGCTCGCGAGGGAGGAGCAGCGGACGAGAGAGCAAGGGGGCGTTTCCCTCTGATGCGTCTGTGTGCGAAATTTCGTTTTGGAAATTTACCACTTGTCAAGCATCGACTGCTCGATTCCAGGACTTGACAAGCCAACGTACTATATTTCGTTATTAGTTCCCATCAGCATGCGACGGAACTGAGGTATTATCGGACTGTATGGGTAGATCCCCATTTCTTGAACAAGTGAGTTCGAAAGTGAAAGCCGCATCAGAATTCATTCGCTCGCCCAGTGGCACTCAACGTGGAAAGAGGAAAATAGATAGGGAAGCAATGCAGCGGAATGTTCTGTTCAAGGGCGTGTTGGGTGGTGGGCGGCGTGAGGAAGAGAAGTGGACAAAAAAGTGCGCGAAAATTCCAAGAGCGCGAGAGCGGGCGGGGGTGGGCGGGAGGCGGTGGCGTGCGGGGGGCGGGGCGGGGCGGGGCTTTAGCTGAGCGGCAAGCGGGCGACGCGAGCGGCGCGGAGGGGCGAGCAGTGGCGGGGGAGCAAACGGGGCGAGCAATGCGCGGGGCGGCAGGAGCAGCGCGGGTGGTGGGGGCGGGGCGGTCCCGAGGGGCGCGGCGTGCCACATATCCTCCTCGCAGAAGCACATGGTGGCCTTTGCCGCTGCTCATCATACACACGTCATGAACGGGCATCGTCATCGTTCCAGCTGCGACGTGCAAGTGCGCCGCCACCGTCTCATCGCCTGCCGGCGGCCGCGCGCTGGCGCGTGCGAGGGGGGCGCGGGCGGCGGCGGCAGACGGGGCGGGCGAGGGGCGCGACGCCCCGGCATGCGGTGACCACGATGATGGCGGCGGCGGCGGCCCCGCAGCGGCGATGCAGCGGCGGCGGCGGCGATGGCGGGCGGCATCGGCGGCGGCGGCGGCGGCGACGGCGGCGGCAGAAACGCGCGCGCGCGTAAGGCGCTGGTTCCGCGCGCGGCCGCTCGGCGCGCTGCGCACGTCCGCCGGCCGCGCCGGGCGGCCGAGGCTGCGGCTTCGTACTGCATTTGGCCACGTGCGTCGGGAATCGAGCCGGCTCTCCATCGTTTCCACATTTTATTATTCACGCTCTTTTTCGAATTCGGAATTTGTTACGCTTCATTTTTGTTGCAAACATTTCACAATCTTCAAAGTTGTTTTCGAATTTCTCAGCGGTATGTTTTCGTAAATCATAAGAATAAATGTATAATCTCTCGATTGGCTAATATGTCTATTGCAGATAAATTAATTTAATATTTAACGTCTTGTATCTAATGTGTAAATCACGCAAATCAATTATGTAATGTATTGTCTTAATTTCGAACTCAAACGGTCGAAATACGAATGTGGAGAGGAAAGAGGCGGATTGCTGCGATTTTTTGCTCTATATTTACTTTAAGGTAAGGAATAACTTTTCCATTCGAATCTTTCATTTTTCCGTGGAGAAGCTTTCTATAAATAGTTTCATCTTTCAACCTTTCTTGGACGTTTACGAATAGAACAAAACCTTCTGTAATTTCTACACGAAAAATTCCAGCGCTTCTTGTACCTTGGTCCACTATTAACACTGTGCATCCTTATTTTAATATCTGGTGATGTTGAAAGAAACTGCATTCAGAGTAACGTAGTAATTGTTGAAATTGTTCTTCAAACAGCAAGGGCATTGCTATCTGTTCCTCATGAAAAGAATTGCAAGACTGCAGAAAATCGTGCAATATGTGTTCAATATATATATATATATATATATATATATATATATATATATATATATATGCCCTTACCAAACCGCAAGGCCTGGAAATATTTTTACACAGTGACAGTGAAAATACACGTAATATATCGCTAAACAATGTATTTTTTGTTGTTAAACATATTGTTAGTTATGCCTCATTTTACGTGGTGAGATTCGGTTCATGAGGCTTGCTCTTAGGCATGACGCAAATTTCGCTACGCTCCTTTCACCATCTAGCAGGGAAAAGAGATATCACTCGGGCGGCAAAACAAGCGATTTTGAATTTTCTTCACAGGGTTCTTTTAGGCTTAAGAATCTTTTACATGCAATAAATCTACTACCCGGCTCTACTACAGCTGGCTTTACTTCCCCTCCGAAGGATTTTTTCGCATATGCCCTCGATCGAGTTTGAACCTACAAACTTGAGTACAACAGCTCAATACCCTAACCGTTATACGCCGAAGCTACTGCCATCGAAGTCACATATACATTTATCCTTATATATATTTACATATTTATTTTTTTGTTTTTCCTTCAATTATTTCGCAATTTAATCTGGGCTCGGCCGTTGACCCTCCCATTGATGTTTTTACGATACTGCAAAGATATTCGTATACTATTGTTAACGAATATTACAATCTCATATTTGGTGAAGATAGCTTAATGAATTCTTTTCGTAACCGTTAGACAAGTGAAGAAATTCAAACTTTTCGAAATAGCGGCTTTTTATCTCAACTACAAAATATTTACAGGTTGTTTGAAAAGAGAAAAAATGACTTCTGTGAGTTTGCTTATTTATTACGTTAATTGATGAACTTTTATTAATCATATGAACTGAATATCTTTGACAAAATATTATTTATTTTAAGAAACACTTTCTATTACTATAGTAAGAGCAAAATATTTAGAATAATAAAAGCACGTGAACAAATGCAGTACGAAAGAAAGGTACGTACAACATAATTTAATCGGTGCCACGAACTGTCACGACTGTTCGCTTGTGCCGAAATTCCCCAGACTCATTACTCTACGTGAAGACTAGCGACTCCAAGTTAACGAAAGAGAAAGAGAAAAACAAACCCAACATTTTAATGTGAATGGTGACCTTAAACGAGGCTTACAGCCTTGGGAAGAATTGAATTGGGAAACTGAAGTCAATGAGACTTTCAACTATCCACCAATAACTTTTCTGTCACCGGATTTGAAATGCGACCTGTCTTACGTAGAATTTTCATCATGATGTCACCTTGTTAACAAAAATTTCCTTTCATGGTAAGAAATGATAATCATTTCAATAAACGGTAATTATCTTTCGTTAACTTGCGGTCTCTTTCGTTAACCCTGGCCCAAATTGGAATTTTAACCCCCTTAATGGGCAGGGAGCGTGACGGCGAGCAGCGGCCGCTGCTCTGCGAGTGGGGGAGGGGCTGATATGGCGAAGAGGTGCTGCTCGTCCAGGGGGCTTGTGGTTACTCCCGCAGTTACCGAGACACTTAAGGATTTTTTATCAAAAACTAAAACGAGTTTATTTTTCCTGACTTTCTGGGTCGTTTTTAATTATATTCTTAATACACGTGGCGGTCTAAATTAGCAATATATTTAAATGATGAAGTAATGTTTTAATATATTGAATACTGAACACGATATTCTAAAAATGCGTTGTATTAAGTTAAGTTAAAGTGAACATAATCAGAGTGAGACTTTTTTTAAATTAATGCATTGTTTGGAAGTTTATAATGAATAAAATAAACTCATCACAAAGGGAATTGTAAGTCGGTAATTAGACGTCGGTTAAAAGAAACGAGTATCTTAGGATGAAATAGAAAATAGCATAGCCGTTGTCTCTTACCAAATCTTGCTCGATGTGCCCTGTGAAGTGTGCTCTGGAAAAGGATTCTTTTCATAAACAGATTTTGAGAGAAGGCAACAAAGTAGCGGGTTTGATAAATTGTTCAACAGTATTGGTGCAAAAAAATAGGCAGAGTGATGTATGTAGATTGTAAACATATAAGGAGAAAAATATATAAAGCGCAGAATAAGCGATTTGTAAATAAAACATCTCTTTGAAGAACGCTAACTCTTGGACTAAGTTACAGGTTGTTTTACGAAGGTAATCAGACGGTCCAGAATAATATAATTAGGCATTTGCCGAAACTTGGCTATTTTCAAATCAGTTTGTAACATGAACATCAAACATTGTGGGAAATCATTATATACCAATTATTTGTCTTACGCTAGATACTAGAATGTGTGCATATATTGTGCAAATGTTAGCGTTCCGTCTTAACAATATTGTTCTTTGATGTTTCTTAATGAATATATTGAAAATAGAAAAAAATTATAATTGTTTGAAAACACTTACCACGTCTTAAACTTCCCAAACAACTGCGTGAGAAACGTTAAGCGGATATTGGTGATTAAACGTCGAACCAATTCAGGCAAAAAATCGTCGAGCAGTGATATCCCTAAGGGAATGTGACGCCGTGTGACGCAGTTGCGGGTGATTTCCGCAGGAGGCGTGTGGGGTAGGGCAATGGCGGAATGGGGCGGGGCGG
>BOPP01000065.1:3151701-3164961 GCA_017312745.1 Gryllus bimaculatus | reverse complement strand
GGCGGGACGGAGCAATCGCCCGGGGCGACGCGAAATGCATCGCACGGGCGGAGTGGGGGCGCAGAAACGACGCTGAGCTGTGCATTAAGATATCCCAATCCATTGCAATAATTATGCAACCGCTAATTGCAATTACTTTTCAGTCTAAATGATGAGAATGACCCTACACCACGCGAGGAAGAATACAAATGAAACCGTCGGCGCGTCTCTGTTTCCAAAGCATGCGAATAGTTTCCAACGCATGCGAATTATCAGGGCATGGAGTTTGTGCCAATTATTTTATGTGTTCTTTTTTTACGATAGTGTATTTCACGAACTCGCATGAAGGAGAAACTCTGTGAAAAAAAGAGCTATTGATGTGAAAGGGGTAAGTTATGCAACTCGCTATCCAAGTCAAAACGCAGTCCGGACACTTCGGAATGCTTAGAACAGATGACAGTGTCTGCTTTTTAATTCCAGGAGCTCCGGCGTTTACGAAAAGTAAGAGAGCGTGAACGGCGCCTGAGATTTTGTGGCGTTATCTTATGCGCGTGGGCTTTGGGCATTGCAGCAGCGAATTTGAGAAAAATTATGTATAGCAGAGAAACACTTTCATTATGTTTTATGTTTTTTTTTCATTGTTATTGTTCTCAGAGTTTAATTCTCTCAATTTTTGTCTCTTTTTAATTCTCTCATGTTTTCTTGTTATTATTTTTGTAGGATGTTTAGTAGAAATTTTGAAGATGTACAATTGGCTTACATTAAAGCTGTCGCATAAGGACAAAGAAGTATTTAAAGTAAATAAATAAACTAAGGAAATATTTATTCATAGTAGGTCCGTTTCCTTGGAGAAACCTACTAAAAACATTATTTTCCATATTTTAACTTTATCAATATTCTGTCAGGATATCGTAAAGAGGACGAAAATATGATGGACAATGAGATAAAATGACATACATTCATACTGCAGATTGTGAAAAATATTGATCTCATTTCCTTCGCTTAACCGGATAACGAGTGTTCGAATCGCGATTATACCGCCTACACCAAGCTACGGTACGTATCATCTGTTCAGTTATGTGGGCGATTTTTCTGTAACTTTTTGCCAATCCAAACTGGGGGCCGTGGACTGTGATGAACAAGCAGAAATGATTCTCATTTATTTCACAACCATTGACTAACTTGTGCTTGAACCATTCACTCCCTATTTATATTGCCATTCTCCCAAATGGAGAATGTTCGCATGTCAATGTATTTATGAAGGTAGAATGCAAGAAAACTGTAATTTAAATCTTGCTATACAAAAAGGATAATTTGCAAGAATTAAATATTTGCTTGAAATGTACTCTATTGGAAGTCTAATTAAAATAGCAATGAAAATAAACAATGCGGGCTCTTTACAATTCGTTATTTATGGCCTGACCGTTTTCATTTGTTTGACGACTTAATTCACTCGTATGCATATTCTCAACTGATTTTCAACATGGTATGTAATAATTCTCTTAATATTATTTTTAGATTAAACATTGATGCAATGTAAATTACTTACGAAAACTCTCCCTAACATCTTACTGTACGAACTGAACTGACACGTTGGGACATTAAGGGGTGGCACTGCAGCCCGAATGGCTGGCGGAAAGACATATGTCGCAGACGTTGTTGAATTGAATTGAATTGTCTTATTTTACGTGGCGAGACTCGGGCCATCAGGCCCGCTCTTCCGTCTGAACACGCAAATTTTGCTCGAACGCCGGCTTATAACTGCCGGCTTTACTTTCACGGCTTCGATCGGGTTTGAACCCGCCAACTTGGGTATAACATTCGTCTACACCATCGTCGCCGCATGCGGTTGTTCAACTGTTTCAAATCGTATCCAAAGAGCGTCTACGGACGCATCCCGTGCACAGCTCAGCGCGGCGCTCCGTGCCCCGCGCGCCGCCGCGTCCTCTCGGGGAAGTCCCGTCGTCCCCCACCGACGCCGCACCCCGCCCCGGCCACGTGACCGCGTGGGGGCGGGCCGTCCCAGGCAGCGCGGCAGTGGCGGCGCTCGGGCGTGCTACTACTCACTCGTGCGTGAGTTGCGCACCATCTTGACGCAGCAGCCGTTGCACGTCATCAGCTGCGGCTGGTCCTTGGGCGGCGCTGTGTAGTTGAAGGGGTCCCGGCAGCGCGGGTCCGTGCGCGAGTCGCACTCGTAGCAGTGGATGTTGTCGGCTGCGGAGACGGCAGGCAAAACGAGGCCGCGCGTTAGTGGAGCAGGGCGGGGGCGGGGCGGGGCGCTTCTCGGGCAATGAGTCGCCTAGTGCCCTGGTCTTGGTACTCAATGGGCACCGGACCGTGTGAGGTGCCCTGGTGAGGGCCAATATGGGATCGGGATACTCCAGGGGCACAGAGCCGTGTTTTGTCTTATTAGGGTGCCGATGGTACTCAAGAAGCAGTGATCCGTGAATTGCCCTGGTCAGGGTCGATGTGGAATCCGGATACTCAAGGGGCACTAAGCCGTGTTTTACCTGATAAGATGCGGATGGGTTCAGGATACACAAGGGACATTGTTGCCTCAATTTGCCCTGGTCAGGGTTACTATGGGTTCAGGATACTCATGGGGCACTGAGTCGAGAATTGCCTGATTAGAGTTCAGATGAGTTCATGGTACTCAAGAGGTAGGGAACCGTGAATCATCCTGGTCATGGTGAATTATCCTATTCAGAATGGAATCAGGATACTCAAGGGGCACTAAGCCATGTTTTACCTGATAAGATGCGGATGGGTTCAAGATACAAAAGGGGCATTTATCTGTCAATTTGCCCTGGTCAGGCCCAGTCAAATATGGAATCAGGATACTCAAAGGGCACTGAGCCATGTTTTGCCTTTTTAGGGTGCAGATGGGTTCGTGGTAATCAAGATATATTGGAATCTGCATTTCCTTGGTCATGCTGAATGTGTGATCAGGGTACTCAAGAGGCACTGGACCCTGACCAGGATTGGTGTATGGGACAAAGCTGCTCAAAGAGTACTGAGCGTCAATAGGTAGAGTCGGAGTGTTCAACGGGCACTGAGTTATGCATTGCCCTCGTCGCATTCAAGGTGGGGTCAGGGAGACTAACGGATTATATACCGACTACTTTCTCTAGTGAAGGTAACGTTGGCGTCAAGGTATGCACTAAACCTTGTATGGACCTGGGTAGGTCCGACATGTTACACTAACCATGAGTCGTATTGCTCTGGTCGCTAACAAGCCAGGCTCAGGATGGTCAGCAGACTGTGAAGTGAACGTGTGTAATGTGCTGGACACAAATCAACGCTAAGGTGATTTATATAAAGAGATATCCTTCTTGATAACTTGACAGGGTTGATGAGCACTGACTTTTTATCACCCTGGTCAAACAGCATGTTGAAAATGTATGGGGGATGTTTTTTCTCATGAAAAGTTTGTTTAAAGTGATGATTATTCACCTATCTTTAAGGTTTGTCAAAGAATGCTTAGCAGACTGCACACCCTCGGCTATTTAGATTCGGACGACACGTAAGGATTTCACGAAAATTAATATAATATAGGTCCGTATGAAATTCATAATTGAGGACAAAAAACTAATTTGTCAGTTTTAATTTCTGCTAAATTATTATTAGTGAGTACAACAGTTTTTATTTATAATTAGCCTTAAGTAAATTTTGAGAAACACTAAACTAATTATTAAACTTTGTCGGAAAATTTGCACATTAGAAAGTAACCATCATAAATTTTATAATTTATTTTTCTCGTAAAAGTATATTCGTATCTCATGTATTTCTACAATGAAAGGAAATTCGAAAATCTAGCAAACGTAAGTTCAACAATTCATTTCAAAACTGTTTGAAAACAGTTTTGTGCAAAGGGTTTAAATCGAGTTGTTTCATGCAAATTGTAGAAATAAAGTTGCAATAATATAATGTTGGCCAAATACCCAATACCAATCAAACTCCATATGAACTTGCAAAGTAGATTTTTTGGTGATTTGAGAAAGAAATTTATAATTAATTTGTATTAGGAATATTCAGTTTCAGATGCGGGTTACACACATTTCAGTTATGGTATTTCTTTCTAAACAGACACGCCTAGAAATATATTGAAATAATAAAATCTGCCATCGACAAAATATATTTTGTTTATTTTTTAGGTGATGAAATTCTTTGCAAAAGTTCTGAAAAGAAATTAAAATTATTTGTAAACGTATACATAATCGATTTTATACAAATTTAAAGCAAAAACTGCTACTCATTTACAATAGATATAACATTTTTAGTTAGCATTTACAGATTTTTTGGTGTAAAATGGATATTTGCTACAACCACACTATTGTATACCACAAACTAACCTTATTATGTATTAAAAAGCCCCTTAATGAATTACTAGCTCATCGAGTAGCACGTTTGAATGATCAACTATTGTGTAGTATTTTTGTGTGATAAACGTATCAGTGATTTGACTTTTTAAAGAGGTGCTAGGCTGATCATCTTTATTACTGATTCGTATCACTCAGTACGTTATTCTACACATCAAGAAAAAATAAGACGAAAAAAATAAGGAGGGAATAATTACTTGGTATAAAACATAATGGGTTTTTACTTGGTATAAAATACTTACTTGGTATAAATACTTGGAATAATTACTTGGTATAAAACACATGGGGTTTTCTTTTGCAAACGAAATTCCAAGATATCTATGTCGTTCCAAATTTTCAACCTGATAATTTCTCGAGAATGGGTCAATACACTATATGGTGCAGCAATTGTTGCGATTTTAATACAGTCTTCATCCATATTTTCTTTGTTCGGCAATACACATTAATGGTAATAATAAACTTCAAACATCTGTGAGATTATTCGTGTGTTTAGAAGCGCATTTTTGGAACCTTAGAGCGAAACAATAGAAAGGTAAAGTCATGTTCACTTCTCATTTTCGTATATTTTTTCCAATCTTTAAAATAAAATTGAATATCTCTAAATATCATTCTACAACAATATGAAGAAAAGAAGAATAAAAGAAAAATAAACAAGGAAAAGAAAAAATGAGAATGTAAAGAAAAGAAGAAAGGAGTATATTGAAGTAGTGCCGGAAAGAATCAATCACGTTCTTGGAACTAAAAATGAAATATTGTACCCAAAACTCTCATACACACAGCTAACGACATTCGTCTTTTATTAATTAAGTAGGAGGTACAATGTTAGTTTATCGAAAAGTTTATGCGAAAAACAGTAGAAGGTGCCAACTAGGTGCGTTCAAAAACATTCCGGCGTAATGAAACCGGTTTAGACAATGTTCGACATCATTAGACGTGTTTCCTTAAAGATATTGATGCAAGATTTCGGGAAAACAAAAAGATTTAGTTTTCGAAGTTGATCTAAAATTAAATACTTCCAAAACACGAGATTAGCCTTTGGCTTTCAGACAATCTCTAAATGCAATAAATAGGTCATAAGCTTTTAGAATCTGTTTAGCGATGATGTAGAGAAAAAAATGCTGACATAAATAATTTCATTGAGTTACAGTTGTTCTTTCACCTATAAAACTCGTTAAATCACTTTAAAACGAAAAGAATCGTCGATGATTCGATATTTGTTTTTTCCTTATCCTAGAGAATACCACCGAGAAATTTACCTAGATATATGTTCATAAACAATTTCTTGTACAAAGTAAAAAAATAGAGCAATTATAAATTATTTTAAAACTTGAATTGGAAGAACAGTGTATAGTAACATTTAACAAATAATAAAACGAATACATTTTTAAAATCTACATAATGATAACAATAATAAAGAGAACGATAGTAAATAATAAAATGATCATTTTCTGTTGTTTTAACTATTTTTAATTTTTTAAATATTTCGTAAGATATAATACTTTAGTATAACTCAGAAAGGTATAAATTTTTAATCAATTGAAAACAAATTCTGGAAAATGTTTATTTGAAACTAAGTGTGCTCCAGAAAAGTTCTTTAGACTGATGCACGAGGCAACACGAGAATAGTTATTACCTCTCTCGAGTCCTCGCCGGAAAGATCCTGTACAACGAAGCGCGAATGCCCCTTGTGAAAAGGTGATAAGGATAATGTTACTGAGCGTCACGCATAATGTTATTCGGCATAATGTTATTAATCGTTTTCTAGTCTCTTGCAGTCCACGAGGACAATGGAGACCTTTTGACTTTTGTGTGTTAAGTTTTAGATAACAAATCCTCTATTATTGCACAGTATTATTGCTAAGCATTTCATCCGCTTTCCTCAATAACAGTGATGTAGTTATGTGCTCCGGATCCATTGATTTTTACCAACAAAATTTGTGAAAATAAGAGATTTGTTAAAAAATGGGCAATTGATTTGTTATGTACTTTCAGACGGATTAAACTGAAGATATGTAGTGATTTTTTCTACAGAGCACTTATTTTAAAGAAGGAATGCACACTATATTCGTATCATTGGAAATATTGATTTCAGAATATTAAAGAAAAGTAACAAAGCGTCCCAAAAAGCAATTTTCGTTGAAACATTCGGAGCCGCTTTTATGAAAATGGCGTTCAAGCCGTACTTTAAATTCGAAATTTACAGAACTTTTTCACAGAAAAGTTTTGAGTTTTCGAAAACCTTTATTAGAAGTCATTAAACACATATTAACTCATAAATACAATAATGTTTACAAATTGGTGGAAATGTGCATATTGACGGCGTGAAAGATCTTCCAAAAAATTACATTTGAAAAATTTTAGAAAAAACATAGAATACCCCAAAATGAACTTTACCTCATATTAAACAGTGGTGTTAGCGCTTTCCCTTCGAAAAGTTTGAAGACAAAATTTGGAACCATTTTTGAGAAAATATCGTTTGAGCGTTTCTGAAAATTCGAAATTTTGAGCTAGTTTTCACAGAAATGGTTGCGTTTTCGAGAAACTTTATATGGCATTACTTAAAGAAATGTGTTCTCGTAAATATAATAATGTAAATAAATTGCCGCTAATATAAATATTAACGACGTAAGAGACAGGTAAAAAATACATTTTTGTAATTTTTGAAAAATTAAAAAATAGATCAATATGGCGTTTATGTGATTGTATAGGGTGCATTTAGCGCAATCCCTACCAAAAGTTTAAAAAAAGAATTCAGAACCGTTTTTTGAGAAAATCTTGTTTTTGTATTTTTTTTAATTGGACATATGGCACGCAATATTGCACAAAAACTGCTAAAGTTTCAAAAAATGTACATGACTTTGATGTTAGAACTTCTTATCATCAACAAATTTCATTTGAAGGCAAAACCTCTATCTTCAATTTTGTAGTTTTAAAAGACGCCGAAAAATATATACTATTGAAATTTTCGAAAATTCTGTGTTAACGGTGAAAAATCGGACCTATGTCACTTTTGTGCAAATGGCTTTATACTTAAAAGAAATTTACAGAAATCATACATTTCATAATACATGTCTGAGAATGCATGTCACAAACCTCTTTTAGGCAAAAATGGGTTGAAAATGACTTTTTGTCAACGGACGTAAAGTAGGAAATTTTATTCAACAAAGTTACTCATGTGAAATGTGTTCCTGATTTTGAGACATCGTGTACACAGGTGGTTGGCTGGTAACCGTCAAGAAGATTCGACGCACCTGTCGAACTTATGCGCTTATGGAGTTGCCTAATATTCAGGGGCAAATATCACAAGTGTAAATCCGTTAAACGAAATTTTCCACTACATGTTGAACGGCAACAGACGATTGTGTTCGATCCATCTACATGCTCTAATAGTCTGTAGCATTTACACTGAGACGCCTGTTCAATTTATTCTGGGACACCTCCACAAAATTCTACGTTGGATGAACCTGTGTGAGCTAGCTGCTACAAAGTTAGAAGAAGCGGCTCACATGTTTTTTTGGGGGGTTGAATTTGGCCCTAAGCTTCGCTGTAGCTTAGAGAGAGGGGTACCCCCCTGGGAAAGGCATCTTGGCAGGCGATACCAAAACAAAGAGCGCAAATCTAGCGACGTTTTAGCATCACCTATGAGTGACTTGCAGCGATAACCTTTCCCTCTTGCCATTTGCATTGCCTGCGCTGGGTTGAGCGATAACTGGTACTCTCCCTGGAACCATGAGCGCAACCACCAAGAGTTGGGTGGGAAATGCCCCCCTTGAAAATTAAATGTTTAATATACTTTGCAGCTTTAGTTAAACATTAATCCACAACGTCAGCAGTGGTTATTAAAAGCAGTTGTTTTTTTAAGTTGAAATTTTTTCGAGAAAGGTAAGCCAAATTTAAGCTAGGTGCCCTGTCTTAACTGTCAAAAACAGAGGCGTTCTTAGTTTGTTTTTTTAAATTCAAACTCTCAACTCCCATTAGGCGTCATTTAAACGTATAGTGTAAGAAAAATACACACATAGATATTTGTAATATTGAGAACATGGTATATTTCTCCAAAGAGAAACAAGACAACATTAAGAAAATAGGGTAGACTGTACTAATACTCAATGAGATTTTGTAGTCTGGAAAATACATCAGTAGGTTTCAAAAGGTCCATATTCGTGTTGCTAGTAAATAGGGTGCCTGCAAAATTCTGGCTATGATTGTGGCAACTTAAATTTATGTTCAACTCATTTATCAGAAAATTCAAGGCGTACTCCAAAACATTAATGTGTAACGTTTCCTTTTTGAGTTATTAGCTTGCAGCAAGCATAAGCTTGAAGTAAGTTAACCTTTTTTATTTAATTATGCTAAAACAAGCTTTGTTTGTGACAAGTTTGTTTTAAAATATTTCGGGTATTTCCGATTTTAATTTTTTCAAGAAGTATAAATATTTTCAAAATATCCCTCAAGAGAGTGTTCACGCATACATCTTCATGCTCTCGTATTTCTTTCATCCTCGTCTTTCCACAAAAATCATTTACATGAGTTCACACATCTGAATTGTCTATACAAAATGAATTTTTTTTAAGTAAATCAATATGTCTAAGTTTGCTCGTGCAAGTTAGAAGCATTAATATCTAATGTTAAAGGTAGCATAGCAGACAGTAGTTCCAATAATAAAATAGAAAGTTGCTAAATTTTCTATTTCATTCTCTAAGAATACTACTAAAATAGCACTTCAGATTGTAATCAAAAGCTACAATACTATGGTATTGGCATTCACTTACCTAAATTTTGTTCTGCAAGAAGTGTTCCCGTGCACTTTTGGTCTCATTTTTGTAAACACCTTTGTTGGTTTTATCCATTCGATCTGTCTTCTCCTTTTTTATCAATTGTGCTTCATACACTATAATTTTTTTGATAATTCTAAGACATGCATCATGCATATTCTAAAAAGTCTCTATGTGAATTGAGTTTTCCTCATCGTTCAATAAATAAACTTAATCACTGAATGAATATTCAGCTATTGTTTTGACAACAGTTTTTGATAATTACTTCGAAAATTGTTTTCTTATTTGGTCAGTGTGACATTTTCTCTAAATACGCTTGTAGCAATCTCAGAAATTTCTGAACCGTATGAACACTCATAATTTAAGAGCGTAATACGTTGATACTCACGATCTAAGCATGTTTAAATATATGAACAAAAATAACTTTCTCTATGAAAATACATCGCCTAGTCTATTTTGAAATGTTATGGCGAATTCTTTTCAAATATTAACTTTATTTCATACTTCTTAATATAAATTTTATTAATTTTTAATAATTTGGCATTAAGAAATTCGGTGAGTTCTTGAAATTATATCATTAAAATATTATTAAAGAAGGAGCAGCTAAAATTCGTAATCCGAGAATTTTACAAATATGTAAAGAGCAAAATGCAAAAAAACAGTTCTGATGAATATTTTTTCTATCATGGATCATGTAAAGCATGTTGTCGTGCAAAAAGTAATAGATCATAAGAGAACTTTTCATAATATAGGTTTTGATGGTAGTATACGTTAACAATAGATAACGCGTAATTTGTCTTGCATTTTTACAAAAGTGTATATTTAGTTTCTTTAATTTATGAATACATGGAAATGCTCCAGCATATCATAATGTATAATAAGTAAAATCTACGTGACTGGATGCAAATTACGATGCAACAAAAATGCATATTAGTTTGAATTACATTCTACCTGTGTTCTTATTATTCTAAAATGCACCCTCCACTCATGCCAGAACTCAATTGAGCAAACACTTTAAATAACCATAAAAGATGCGGGTTGAATGACACGATTTCTAAGCCACCCAAAGCATCTTTATATGTCTGTCTTCAAATTTCGAGAGTAAGGTATCGCTTGCTCCTAGGCGTGTATTTCGAGTCACTGCAGCATTCGTATTTTTCTTTTAACCATTCAACAATCACTTGATAACGCCAGGAAATCAGAGTCCGTATCATGGATATTTAAAATGTTTTAAAATTTATTCATGAAGATGTCGTTTAAAATAAATATAAAACTTAATAAATTTGATATAAATATACCCTTGAAAGTACGGAGCAGAATCAATTATATACTCGTAAATTTCTTGAAACCAATCCGAAAACACGGTCTCACACAAACAGAAATACATTTTGGGATGTTAAGTGTATATTTTATACGTAAGTTTCGAATTTCTCCTAACAGAGATTAATTATTCCCAGCAGTGACAAGTACTCAACATTTTATGCCAATTTTTACGTATTTTGCAAGTAATATTCTACTTCATGAACTACTGCCACAAATGTTTGAAGGTTGTAATATGTATAGACAGTCTCTCACAGTGTATATTGTTTTCGATTATAAAATTACCGAATTACCTTTGAGTCATAATATTTGACCATTTACAAATAAATCATTTTAAATCAACAGTTTCAAATTAAATTAGATTAGTGAAGAGATAAAACGTAGAAGCCAATTCAAAACAAAACTTTTATGTGTATATTATATTGGTTTCCACAAGAATAGTTGAATCTCAGTTATATCTTCATTAATTCTTAAACATACGTGTACAAACATTTATGTTCATAATATAAACCTGTCTTTTTGAGACCAATTACAATCCTCTATGAACAGTGAAATCACAATTCTGAGTTTTTTACGCAACGTTTTGAAGTTAAACTGAGTAAAATGAATTAAGTCCCTGCTCGTCAAACGCATAAATAAAACTAAATATGTGGTTGCATACATACCTACATTTTATTCTTTCCTACAACCATGTTATTGTCAACTACCACATGTTATTAATAACTCATTTTAAAGACAATTTCTACTAAGGAGTAATGAAATTTGTAGACTCTACTGTAAGGAGAAAAATAAGCAAAGAATACACTCTCAAGAGTGATAACATGGTAGGCTCAATCCACGCAGTGATTAGTTTATTGTTAAGGGACACACACACACACACACGTCAAAACCATCACAGTTAACAGTCGCATACCATTTGCCATTGCAGTACTCGAAGAGCGCCTATGCGGGCCCTGCAAGGGCCCCAGAATAAATTGAAATATAATTGAAGAGTGAACATGGAAAAGGGTGTACGTGCCAAATAGTAATTTTTCATGAGAATAAAATGTTTTTAGAGTACAAAAATGGTATAATTACTAATATCCTGCACTCAGTGTTTGTTTATAAACTTCAAATAATTTTAATACACAACTTTTCTTGTAAAACTCGTGATATTCAGTGTTCATAACCTGGAATGTATTCAATAAATCCTTTTTATTTTCCATTGCTTATTATAATATATTTTGTGTAACTGTGAAGAGTTTACTTATTAAAATGGAACGAATTTCACTTTTTTGGTAATACCATAGATTTTCTATTCCTCGAGTCTCTCAAGGACGTTATTGTCTTAATCAATGCCAAATCTGCGTTGATGTGAGAAGTGCTGCTCATTCCCAAGACTTGGATTCACGAACGCAATCTAAAAAATCTCATTTCTCCCTTGCTTCGACCATGAATGGATTTTGCAGGTGTGCTGCCTTAACAAAATTCTGAATGTCTTTCGGTACCATACATTTTGTTTCTCGTTTTCATTTTTTTCTCTCCGAAATACCTATCGCAAGACAGGAATATCCGGACACATGAAATTTTATACCTCTGGAATCATTGTAACTCTTGAGAACAAAATGCATTAAAAAAATCGAAATCATTCTGTTCATGTTTTGTCCAAAACAGTTTTCACGTCAAATCTCTCATTTAAGTGTGATCTGAGAAAACAATACCTTAAGAAGACACGAAGAAACTTCAATGCCTCCACTGCCTGCAATATCTTCATGCCACATGCACGTAGAGCCTGTCGCCATATGCACATATAGCACTTCAGCGCAGAGGCACACTTTTCATTGCCAACTACTTTGGAGTTACTTCCGTGTCTGTCTTGTGTTGTACTAATTGTGAACTAAAACTGGGGAGTCTGGCAATTTGAACATGCACTTTACAATTTTCTGGGCATGCGGTCCTTCCGTGTGAATTCATGTGGTAACGTTCTTTATTTCCAAGATTGAGTTCAATATTCCCTAAGTTTCTCGAACTGCACGACTGTTCTTACATCAATATATACTAACTAAGGGAGTACTGTGTTTGTGGGTAGACTTGGCTCTTAGCAAACGCCGTAGATCCTACGAAGCGAATACACATGGCGGCGGCTGCTGTTTTGTAAACATCTGATAAGGTGTTAAAAGACGGAACTATGTACTAGGGTTAAGATAAGTTCTAATCGTAGATATTCTAAATATGAAACTCTAGCTTTTTACCCAACACTAGTGTAGCTTCCACAGCACTTACTTTCTCGCATTATTTGTAACTTTTGCAACTTTCAATAATTCAGACAAAATTGAAACCTGCTCCTGTTTTTAAGCGACCTGTACTCTTTTTTCCACCAAAAAATCTGAATAAAGCTTACAAATGTTAAGTTTGTTGTTGCCATATGATACCCTACGACTTCAAAACATACGTTTTAAATTCGCAGTGTCTTGGGTTCGACCGGATCTATTGGGAAAAATTAGTTTTGGAGAAGTTCGTCTGAACGGTTTACGCACTTTTTTTACCATAGACGAACTAACAAACGAACAGACGGACGTTTCGCTATGAACTGATTGTTGAGCATCAGTTGGATTCTCCCTACACAAAGTGATAGTAGAGGAAGTAATTTTCTGGCGAAAAATCGCCACCCGCTGCAGAATGACAATCCTCTTTACAACTACAAGTACACAGGCGAGAAAATAAAGCTAAGGGAAGTAAACGAGGCCGGAGTCCTGCACTCTCATTGGTATGCGACCGTTAAGTAGCGTGACCCGGTGGCGTGGCGCGCGGGCGGGAGCGGGGCGGGGCGG